>LT855418.1:1443902-1493401 GCA_900184765.1 Hymenoscyphus fraxineus
TATAGTTAATTAAAGAAAAGGGAGGGCGAGGGCTTACGAAATTAGGGATGGTAGGAGTAGAAGTAGTAACGTAATAGCCTAGCCGGTTTAGGAAAGGCTCTCGTAAGCGAAAACACGAAACTCTCACGACCCTAGCCTACTCGTTCTACACGGTAACAAGCCACAACAAAAGCTCATTATGGAATAGATTATTGTATTTGTGATGTCCATAATGGTACTCTACAAATCTATTGTACGACGAATGCAATAGTCTAATTAGTCAGACCGGCAAATCCGGGGTTACCATAGCACACATCAGTACACAATCACAACATAGGAGCACAATACAGAGAAAGTTCTTTCAATGAGCTCGCAAGTAGAGAAGTTGCGAACAAGTCATCCTTTTTCAATCCAGCTTATTGAACTAATGCAAGTGCCCCTAAAATAAACATGAATCAAGTCAGCAGTGAGTAAGATTTCTCCCTGGCCTTGGGGGACAGGTTTTCGTCCTAACCCAAGTACCTGAACACTGTAAATATCCTGCCAACAATGGCATTTATTGTAACAGACACCTAAGAGCAGTTCTGATTAAGGGTCCAAAAGGGTGGAGGTTTTTCCGTGCTCATTTTTCCACTAACTTGTTTATACGAGCTTTCAATTCCTGTCTTCTTGCTCAAAGTCTGATTTCCATCCTTTTCTTCGCTAGCTCCGTATCTTACAACTACATTTACCTTGAGATTTATTAGCCATGTTAATCTATTGTCGAACGCTTTTCGGCTTCTTTCAAGCATATTTCAAGTAGCTGGTGGTATTTGATGCAAGCGTGGCCTTGGGCAGATATCTGTCACAGCATGTCCTGCGGCATGCAACGCTAGCTCCGACAATCCAATCCAATCCAACTTCATGAGGTTATCAATAAAATTTCCAGTAAATTCCAATGTATAACGATTAAATTACCAGCTAAACCAAAATGATCGAATCAACTACCTATTATTGACTCTATTTTAACTCCTTACGGCCAACGCTTGATTATTGGGCAACGGCCTCGAACTGCGAGTAGCCCCCTTGTGGCTGGATGGTTGCTTCCGTACTTTGCAGTACATGGTTCAGCGGGCAGGGACATGATACTTGGGTGCAGGTCGACCCCAACTTCGGGAATCTCCACTACCTTCGTTCATGAACATCCATTGAATTAAAGAGTTCATTTGGAGGAAGACTATCAAGGCCATTTTGTAGTCGAAGAATCGAGAGCGTATTCAAGCTCTCTTCTTGTGCTCTACAACAACTTCTAATACCTGAACATTTTCTGATTCCTATTTGTTACCAGAGCTTCGAAGATGTGAAGAATTGGTGCTGTCAAACAACATGTCGAGGAGTATGGCGTCACACAACAGAATTGAGGCTCCTAACCCTCTCTTTGTCGCCATTTAACATTTTAAACACAGTGAAATAGCACAAAGATAGCAGAAAGTCAACGAGGTGAATGATCCATTTCATACCTGACCCCCTTAAAGGCTCGCTTGACCTCTCCTCCCAAAACAGACTGTCAATGTGTTTCTGAACACCCCAATCTAGTTTCATTACAACTGTTCCTCTCAACTCCGGGCACGCATTAGCTACAGTAGTGCCAATTGCACACTCATGCAGCTCAAACATAGAATTGCAGGCCTTCGGCCTCGGCCAACTCCGCATCCAATTGGAGTTGAAGAAGTAATTGAGAGCAGAGAAACAATAACATGATTCGAGAATCGGGACAATTGAGGCTCATAAGAGTATATATCTTACTTCAATACGGACGTATCTGGACTGACGATAACGTATCGGCAGCAGCTTGCGTGGCGCAGAGCCTGCCAAGACGTGACGCAGCCCGGGCACGAGGAGTACGAACACCAGCAGTGACGAAGTAGCAGCTGCAGTGCAGACCGAATTACTTTGCTATAAATTCTCGACCCAAGACCTGTTGTCCTTTTCGTCGAGCATGGTTCATCATACTTCTAGAGTGCATCCTTTACAACGAGCCTAACGGCAGGCAGAAACGAAACGAAAATGTCATTCCCCATGCAACACAACGATCCCAAGTATATGAGTATCGAGGGGACCTACAGCAAGCACTCGGCCCCGTACATTCATGACAGCTTTCTATCAACAGATGATGAGGACTTTGACATGGACCAATATCTCGACCTCAATCAAGAATATCAGCCCAGCAATGCGAATCAGAGCAGCTCAGAACTTGGCTTCTCAAGATCAGTAACCCTCGACAGAACCCCGCCGTCCGTTTCACAACAGGGGATATTACGCCAGTCTCGTCAATCTCAGCCCAGCTCTTCTACACAGTCATCATTCCCGCAGAATGAAATTTTTGAAGATATGGAAATAGACGATGGGCAACAACACAGTGAACAAAAAAGAAGCGAAAACGGAGGTGGTGGAGATATTTTGGAGGCTCTTTCTTCCGTACAACAGGTATGCAGTGAACCGATTTCTATTTCTCCTCGCACCTTGAATCAGTCGTCTTGAACGATAGACGAAAAGATGACGATGAAGTGTCGTCGTCCTTGTCTCGCTTGAGCAACTAGAACGGGTCTCTTGGCTTCGCCAACCGAGGGCATTTAGAGTTCACAATGAAAGTCATTCAATCGTCCACACATACTGACGATATCTACCAGGCACCCGAATGTACAAGAAATAAAGATACACTCGCCTCGATCGGCATTCCCACAGGCGACACAGCAACATACCCACTTGACGGACATGAGCCACGACCATACAAACGTTCGAGGACGGAAAATGAAGATAAACTCAACGAAGGGCGTCAGGATTATCTACGGATGGTGTTGGAAGGGTACCACAGACACTTCTCTATCGATCCATCTCCTGAACAGAAGAAACACCTGGCAAGCACTTTTGAAATGTCCATTGAGGCCGTGGACAAATGGTTTTGGGACCAGCGAGCATCGAAGAATGTTCCAACGATACCCCCAGCAATTGTGGTTCACGGCAATACCCACCATTCTGCTGATTCTTCAAGAGAGCAGTCTTACAAGCAAGAGCATGATGTTTTCACGCAGAAAGGTCAACTAACTCCGTCAGAAACAACCACCTCTGGGAGCAACCACCCTAATCATTGCACGTTTCCAAATTGCCAGCAGTCATTCAAGTCGCCCTCAGATTGGAAGGTCCACGAAGAGCTCGTTCACTGGTTGCAGAAGCGATACTTGTGCTTAGTTTGTGCTATTCTTCCGGCTAATGACAAATCGAGATTTTCTTGCAAGTTCTGTACAGACGCCTCTCCTATGCTTGATGATTGTGTGACCCACGTTATGCAATGCGATCAAGTCCGACGGCAACAGACGTGGAAACGATACCATGATTTTAATCGCCATTTGTCAAGCCATTCACATGAGGATCAAAATATACAACTTCAAATCGAACTCATGAAACGCAACAAGGACTGGCATTACCCAGTAGAGTCAAATTGGCCGAGGATTTGCACTTATCCTAATTGCTCGCAGGAATTTAGATCATGGTCAGAAAGACAGGAACACTATCCGTCTTGTCATTTCAAAAACAAGAAATCTGTCAGTTCGCGGAAGAGTGGAACCAGCTCTTCGAGGATCAATATGCCGAGCACATCGAGTGCTTATCCACGGTGGTCCCAGGAGCCACAAGACACCGGATGAAAGCTTCCCACGATGAATACCAACAGATAACCAAGATTTTACAGAGAGCCGTTGCCAACCATTCAATCCGTAAGCAATGTACAAAGACAGCTCTGTTTTGAGACAGAAGCCCCCACTCGAGATGCCTCCCAATACATTTTCAAGATCTCTGGCCTCCAGTGAGAGCGTTGGTACCACGCCCTTTGAAAATAAAACCAACAACGAAACGCGCCATAATAACCTTCAGGAGGGTCTACCAGGCCTCGAGCAACATACCAAGATGCCAATTATCATGCCAATGGCAACAGTACTTTCAATGGTACAGTATGATCACCGAAAAGCCCTCTGACTACCAGCGACCTTGATATGAACCAGACAACACAAACTTGTCCTCAACTACAACAAGAAACACCACTTATCGAATAAGAACAATCAAGAAACTCGTTCTGCGTCGTGGTCGTGTGATTCCGAATCCAGGAGGGTACGTGGAAGGGGGGGCATCCTTCAGGCTTTGAACACCCTGTAGCTTCAGGCTGTCGGTCGCTAACTGCGACATGCAACAAAACTTCGAGATTATTATGTAATCTCAAATTCACTTACCAAGTTTTGAGTCAATGGTCTTGATGATTGGACAGTTAATTCACCTCTTGAGGAGGGTGACTAAGGTCGGACCAACGGTTTGGGTTTCGCTTAAATTAGAGTTTGGAGAGAGAGGAAAGGAGTGGCACTGGAGGAGGAAGTGAATGCTATGTATAATATCAGGATATCACTTTACTATCTATTGTGATTTATACTCAGCGACGTCTTGCGTAGTCCATATTGTACCAGTGTCAGATAATCTTCGAATATTTAGCGGGCTCTTTAGAGACCACCCAACACCAAGTCGCCCTCGCTTAACATCTTAACCTGCCTCCCTTTTATCCCCCGAAGAACGCCATACTATCACCACCAAAGAAAATCTCAATTCGTTCCCTTAGAAAGAAAGCAAATAAACAAATCGCTCCCGCAAGTATGCTCCACCAACACCACTCAAAGGTTTACTGCTAAAACACAACAAACTCGGTCTCTACGAGGACGGAAAACCCTTCGTAGTCTGTTTCTCGATAATCAATTTGTTTTTACACTCTGTAATAGCTGACTTATAACATACGGAACAATAACAACATAATCAAAAAAGACTCAGGTGCAGTAGAAATACAAAGAAGTCAAGCCAGAATCTACTAGCATTTTTTTATATACTTTCTGATATCTGTGAAATTTGTAGAGCAAGGAACCTGAGTTTAAACATAAGACGCAGCGGTAATCTTGTAACTTCGTAAGTTTTTACGTCGTCATAGAGTCTGTATCACATGCCCTGATATATGTCCTTCCACGAACACACCATTCGCTAAGGACCAACCTACTTATTGGCGACCTCCTACTCAATTCTGAATATTGGGCAGGTGCTTGTACTGAAAGGCGAGAAACAAGTACGGAGTCAATGAGGCGAGGCTTCCTTAGCCTCCAATGCAAAGTCCATGTGGGTATGATGGGTTTAATACAGCTCAGGATCACTCGTACTATCGTGTCAGAGAGTAGATGCTCGATGGATTGAGTACAACATACAGTAATCTGTGCTTTGAATATGCGAGTTTCAGAAATTTTACGTAGTTTACAATCAAAAGGCTTACCTCTTACCTCGAAGTCTTCATGTCGCAGTGAAACATCAAGAATTGTGATAATAAGTCCACTATACTCGAGAAAATGCCACCAAGAACCAGTATGGGGAAACTTTTCTTGCGGGTTGAAGACGACAGGATTAGACATCTGTCAACAAAGAAGGGAAAAGCCGAAATACAAATTCTACAACAGTCCCCACACGATTGAACCAATGTAATTGGACATGTATCATGCCTTGAACAATTTCAATATCAATTTGGTTGTGAAGAGAAATTCTAGAAACATCAGATAAGACCACCGAATAGCCCTGTATAACGTGGTCCACTACCCAAATATCCATTGCCCAATAGTCCACCGCTCCAAGGCCCATTACTTGTTAGTCCCTTACGACCTAGACCCGCGAAAGGATCATTTGGCATGTCAGAACGTCCCCCGGGCATGACGAACTCCTGCGGCAGATCATCACATGGTAATACTGAGTTGTCTGCTCCTCCAGTCCGCTGATCCATCGAGTCACCGTCAGGAAACCAGAAGCTATAATAAGTTCGATAGCCACTGGAATAGGATCCACGTCTGTAGCCGTCGTTGGTGGAGAATTGAATATGCCTTGCGCGAAATCTCTCATAGTAGAAGTGCTTGGATGTTGGCCAACGATCCACTCTAGCGCGGGGTTTGAAGCCCGAATTTTCAGCTTCGTCGTATGGTTTGTAAGGTTCGTTCTTCATTGGGACCTTTGGAGCTTGGGCTTCGTTGATTTGAGCATTCTTTGCGTGAGTGCAGGCTTGGTCCCATCTCAACCATCCACGTTGTTCGTAAAGAGTCTCGTTATCAAGGATCGCGATGGGATCCATCACTATCCTTGTACTTATAAATCCTTTCTCTCGGATGCGTGTGAGATTTTTGGCCTTGGTTTCCTTCATCTTATCTTTGTGGAGAACTCCAGAAATCCCGTGAGCCACGTTGAAAGTCTTTCGGTTACCGGTTCCTTCGTAATACCTGCGAATTGTTAGTAACACGCTTCTCTAACACTGCAAGACCCGAGGAATAAGGAATGAATTTAAGGCGAGGATGCTTACAGGTCCATGAAATCCAATCCGTACTTCTCCTCACCAGGCATGTCCAAGCGCACCAAGAACCCTTTCTTACGGAAGTATTGGACATCCCACTCATGCACAATATCAAGAATGTTTTCAATTTCGTAAGCCAGCCCTCTACACTGCTCTCGCCATGCGCGTGTTGGTGCTGTAATTCCCATCACAAACGTCTCCCAGTTCTCCTTCGATAAGCCAAATCCACTGAGTACTTTTGGGTAGGGAAATCCTTTAGTAAGGTCGTTTGAGTTGTACGCCATAACCATGAGTCCACGAGGTAGGTCGACAGCACCGGTTGCTATTGCCTCAGAAGGCTCTTGAGATGCGTTTTCGCTGCAATTTTTGTCTTTTTTCTTGCTTTTCTTTTCTTTTGATCCGTCAAGTTGATCGATATAAAGAGATTTTGATGACTCTGAGATGTCTGTCTGCTGGGCTGTGTGCGGGTAGCAGTCCTTGTACGATGGAAGGGAGCCTGTGACATGATAATCAGTGAGGGTGTTAGCCGTTTGACTTTTGGCCATGTGTAGCGCTGCTGTTCGCTAGCTACTGAACTCAGAAGGCTATCTTCTGGTATGTTGCTATATTCAGAATGATTCGTGGAGGATGGAGTTGGTATTCTATAGGTAATGTAGGAGGATAGAAATACAAAAGGTGGGTTTCGAGAATCGCGAGGTGTGTATTTTCAAAGGAGTTGAGGTTCAAAAGGGCGTAAAATGTTTTTCTTCACATGCAGTCAGTAAGGTCATCCATCGTTGCTTCCTAGGAAGAGAAATGTAAACAAAGGTTGAAACGGCAAGTGCGTATGAGAGCATGTCAATTCTTATCGAGGCAAGTCCATTACATTCAAATCTTCTATAATGCATCTCTCTCATAATCTGTTACAATGGCATCCAGTCTCCCAAACGGTGCAATGTTTCCACGTTCCCAAACTCCAGCGCTATGATATCAAATTCTTGTACAAATTCATCGCCGACCACGGTTTCCACGAGCTCGGCTTCTGCTTCGGCTTCTGTCATCATAACTGCTGTAGCTACTGTAACTTGGACTTCTTCTTCGTCTACCTCCATTTCTGCCTGGGCTATCTCGTCTACCTCCACGTCTTCTTGGGGGTGATCGTGATCGCGAGGAAAACGATCTTGAGCGTGTTCTGTGACGTCTTGGTGATCGGGATCTGGATAGCGATCTTGGCCTCCATGTATCCGTATTTCTCTCGGATCTACCATATCCACCACCTCTTGGGGATCGACCACGAGAAGGGGGAGGGCCGCGGAAGTTGTTAGGTGCTGTTGCTCGAGGTTCGATATTTTGGGCGCGTCTTGCTAGGGGTGGGGATGGGGAGAACTTTCGACGAGGTAAGACGATCGAGACGTTTATCATAGCTCCATCGATTTGCGATTCGTGCATATGAGCAATTGCTGCTTCTGCGTCCGCTTCGGAGGTGTATAGAATGTAGGCCGTGCCGCGATTGGTATGGACTGGCAGAATTAGCATGTACACATGATTGAGCTTTGCAATGAGATTTACATTGCCTGTTCATTGGCATATCTAAATCGCGAATATGGCCATAGGTTCCAAAGATCTCTCGTAGATGGTCCTCGGTGACATTCTTCGTAAGTTTCTCAATCACAACCTTGAGAAGTTAGAGTAGTCGCAAACGCGCGAATGATTGGAGTATACCTTTGTGCTTCTGATAGGGCTTGGGCTTCTACCGCGACTGGCACTGCGACTCTCACTTCTGTATCTGCCATTTCTTCTAGGGTTGCGACTGGTAGATCGAGGTGAGACGGTGCGACGAGGCCTAGAAGGAGATCTAGATCCGGGGCGCGAAGCTTCAGAATAGGGAGATCGTGTGCGACTTCGTCCTCTTGGAGGAGCTGGCGATCTGGGCGTCATTCTGGCGGTTGTTTGGTGTTTGCGTCTAGATTTCTTGATACGAGGTTTGCGCGTTGGAGGATGACCGACTTTCTTGTGGCGCGAGGCGAGGCTCTGGAAATTGTGGCTCAACTGACCAGGCTTGGGTTGCAGGCACCCCACCAAAATGGGAATGGTATAAAAAGAGGCTGAAGTGAATTGTGATATTGAAGGAAATTCAGAACAGATTTCTACGGAGGTAGTTATGGTTTGAAAAAATCATAGAGTGAATTTGTGTTTTGAAGCAGTGAATGTGGTTGTGTTCGGGTAGGTATAGGATTAGGTGACTTTGTGATGAACTCTAGCACCAGGCAAATCATATTTGTTTCTGTAAATTGAGGGACTTTAAATCAGCTTGGATATATAACTTACATACCTCTTCCTGAACTAGCTATTTTCTGAGGTAACTGTAGCTACCATCATTGTTTCAAGTACAGGCAACCTCTCTCTCGGTAGGCAAAAAAGGCGAAGTCACAACATCTGGTGCTAGTACAATTAAAGTAAATAATCAAGGATCCTCATCATTCTGGTCAATGAGGATAATCGAAGTAACCAATTGAGCCCAATTAAGCTATATATTAGCAGTGCTATTTACTCCTATTGCTTTCTCTCTTTCTCTTTCATACATTACGGAGGTACTGTCACCTAGCTTCCAAACGGAATGAACCCCTGATTTAGCCGACTCCACCTATAGTACTAGCGATAAGTCTAAGCCATTTACACTTTTCATACTAGAACTCGGTATAATTACGTATACCAAAACCCTAGAAGCTTAGTAGAAAGTGGAAAATCCTTTATAGGATCTCTTTATTTTAATGTTTTCTTCCTTTCTTCTCTTCTAATTTTGTTACGTAACATAAGGATTTGATAAAAAGCGTACTTAACTATAAGTACCTAAGAGGAATTATAGTTTTACTTTAAGCATATATGCTTATAAGCAATTAAAACTAGGTAGATCGTCGAGTTTTGATGGGGTTCGGCTAAATAGCTCTGACTTAATCCCACCGACTACTCGTGTACACCGATCATGTACCCCACTTGGAAGAACTTCATACTAATGCATAGATAATCCCCCGCTGAACATATCAAATCACGAACAGCCCTTATAGCTCAATGGTAGAGCGCGTCACTAGTAATGACGAGGTTGCCGGTTCGATTCCGTCTAAGGGCATTAAATACCATATCTTCTTTTTTTGGTTTTTTCCCAAACCAAAAATGAGAGGATATGTGACTTTTTTGCGCTTGGAAATGAACCTTGCGAGGACTACGTGATGCCAAGCTCCTGTAACAAGACAACTACAGTAGAGGCTTCTTTTGTTTTAACTCATCTTGAATAGAAACAATTCTATTATATTATATATTTACGCTAATTGTGAATTAAAAACGAGAGAATAATCAACGTAATTGCTCTAGATATTTTAAACATTTTAATAATTAGAATCAACTTACGCCCAAAGTCAAAAAGTAACTCTCTACTACTTTTCTTATATATACTAGGAGCTAAGTTACTAGTCGACATTCTCTTCTCACCCACCCCACGTGTTACCCTCACTTTATGGACATAGTAAACGAATTCTTAGATTCGCGCTATACATTTTGTATTACTGAACTTTCAAATTACTCCGTATCGGTAACAATGTATGAGTTATTTAATAGATTTTATTATGAACGGGTCTTAGCATAACCCCTACTCTACCCGAGCTTCCAACTTCTTGGTACCAAACTTACAAGCTCTTCGTAGCTTATGCTATTCTGTTACCGGCTATCTTAGGCAGTGTTGTCTTTCACTATCTTACTACTGTTCTCCGGATATCAATACAACTATAACCCCCGTATATAGTTCGGACTTTTATAACCCTAAGTTGATATATAAATACTTGGGATACCTCCTCCTGGACAAAAAGAAGCACCATTTTCTTTTTTAACTTGAGAAGTTGTACCCACTAACAATTATTTCGTCTATAAAAAATAGCTCCACGAAATGAAGTATTAGAACGTGGCATCTTGAAACACAATAGATCAACAAGTCTCCTTGCAATGAACAGTAGAGTCCATGTAAGAATTACAAAATTATTCCTAAACTTGATAGAAAATCTTCGATCACCTCATGTTCCCATGCTTCTACTTTGAATACATTCAAGCAATATTCTCTGTATACTATCGTATAACTTTGGGTGAGAAGTAGCAATAATCCATTCCAATGTAATCCATCTACTATATACAATCAACGATCATCACAACGCTTAATTAACAACCCTTATCTAATATTGGTAGTAGAACTAATAAGTCAGAATCCCAGACCTTCTCACCCTTGAATGAATCGACAACCACTAATACAATTAACAAACTCCTCGTCTCGAGAAACACAAAATGCTACATCTGATCTTCGGAAACCAAAAACGGCACCTACCGCTAGCTACCTAGAACGCTACAATCTCTTATAGATGTACATTACATACCGGCGAGGAACCAACGCCTAAAGTTAAGTTGGGGAACCTAAAGGAAATCGAGACAAGAACGAGTACTGATATAGGTAAGTCGGGCCCACCCCCTTCCCTTTAGTGTAATCCTTTTTGTGGATAGTCTTGGATTGAGTGTAGCTCACGAGTTTTACGCTGATAGAACACTTTCTGCATCGATAAAGGTACCGTAGAACGGCTCCTCTAAAGTTAGATAGTGGGATAGGAATTTCTGGGTAACTTCAATTAACAAAGGAGGCCATCCCCAAGAGTTCTGTTCGTCTCCATCGAGTTGGAACTATTACATATGACCCTCTGAAGTAACAAGATAACCTCACTGCAACTCTCAAAGATCCTCCTGGAAGTACTCTATTCTTCTAATGGTCCTAATCCCAATCCCAATCCCAATCGCAAGAGAAAGTGATAATACCCCCAAAAGCAAGCGGCCTTGAACTGTTACTCCGCTAAATAGCTTTCTTTAGTAAGTAAGCGACAACCTCTTTCATGTTCATAAAAAAACAACCGACAATCTATACCCCCGCCCCCCCTTCCTTTCCCAACCTTCCCTCCTTCCCTCCACNACACCCATACCCCTCAAGCCCCTTCTCTTTCCACCCCACCACACTCAGCAACAACAGGCATTCACCCCATAAACAAAATCAAATCATTGCTCCTCCGCGAACAATAGACTCCTCCAACGTCTCCACACTAGCAAGACCCCCTCCCCCCCCACCACCCCACAAAAGCCCTCCTCAAACCGTTCGAGTCAAACCCCTCAAACAAGAACCAGGAGAATTATAATGATTCAAGTACTTACTCGCAGTGCTGACTCTCCATCTCGACCATGACCAAGAAAAAAAGGCAAAAAGGACCACATGTCCATGACAACGAGTCAAGGACAAGTGAAAAGAATGGACGTTAGTCAAGTAGATACAATACGTCTGGAAAAAAGTCACAAATACAACAACATAGGGATACAGGTGGTATATCTAAAACGAACATTCTATTGCTCATCTCGGTCCAAAAAAAGATCTTCATCTGCTAACTTATAAGCTTCAAGAGCTCTTTCTAAAACCCGAGAAAAAAAGAGAATTACATTTATTGGCAGTTGAAGCCAACCCCCCCTCCTCCCAACATAAACAACAAAACGCCAACGCTGTAACCCCCCCTCCCAATGAATCTATGTGAATAGAACTCCCCACCAATAATGCTCTAATGTTGAATATATTCAAAGCAAAAATCTTTTTATCGTCGTCGTCATCTTTTGTGTCAAGTAAATGGAAAATGCATTTCTTCTTTAGCTTCGTGTTGAAAAATCTTTAAGCCTCGTCGGTCTCTTCGACGGGCCCGCATGTACAGAATAGGTTCAAGTCACCGTAAGCTATTGTTTGGTTAGTATGGTGTGTAGTGTGTGGGGGATTTGATCTTACCATCATCCAATCTCGTGACACTGGGCCAGAACTTCTTCTCTTTCAAGTATGGTAAAGGATAAGCTGCGTTCTCGCGAGTGTAAGAACGATCCCATTCTCCAACCAAAAGGTCCTTTTGCGAATGTGGAGAATTCTTCAGGACGTTTCCGGTCTTGGGAGCGGTACCATCTTCCACTGCCTTAATCTCACCACGGATCGAGATAAGAGCATCGATGAAACGATCCAACTCCTCCTTGCTTTCTGACTCGGTAGGCTCAATCATGAGTGTGTTAGCTACTGGCCAACTCATGGTAGGTGCATGGAAGCCGTAATCTTGAAGACGCTTGGCGATATCAATTGCTTCTACCCCCGAAGTCTCCTTGAACCCTCGAACATCGAGAATAAATTCGTGAGCACATCGATCGTTGTTGTTGGTATACAGAATGGGGTAGTGGGGGCGGAGACGAGACATGATATAGTTGGCGTTCAAGAGAGTAATCTTGGTTGCGTGAGTCAAACCTCGACCACCTTTAATTTGTTAGTATTTGTTGGTACCAAGTTTCGGAACAATCTTACCCATCATCTTCACATAGGCCCAACTGATTGGCAAAATGCTTGCACTTCCCCATGGAGCAGCGCTAACAGGCGCAATCGCATTTTCACCTCCTGTCTTGATCAAAGGATGACCTGGTAGGAATGGTGCGAGATGTGACTTGACACCAATTGGACCAACACCTGGTCCTCCACCACCATGAGGAATACAAAATGTCTTATGAAGGTTGAGATGACAGACATCAGCACCAATCTCACCAGGTGAGCACAATCCAATCTGAGCATTCATGTTCGCACCATCCATGTAAACCTGCCCACCATGTTGATGAACCAAATCACAGGCAGCCTTGACCTCTGGCTCAAAAACACCAAAGGTGGAAGGATATGTGATCATGATGGCGCCCAATTCCTCGCTATACTTCTCACACTTAGCCTTGAGATCCGCCATATCGAGATTACCAGTGTGGGTGTCGCACTTGACAGTCACAACTCGCATGCCAGCCATTGCCGCAGAGGCGGGGTTAGTACCATGCGCGGATGTTGGAATCAAGCAAATATCTCTCTTCTTCCCTGGTTGTTGCTCTTGGTAGCTTCTGATGACCCGAAGCCCCGCAAACTCACCCTGAGCTCCAGAATTTGGCTGCAATGACACAGCATCAAATCCAGTAATCGTGGCTAAATCGGCCTCCAACTCATCAATCATGACCTTGTAACCAGCCGCTTGCTCGGCAGGTGCGAAAGGATGAATTGAGGCGAACTCCGGCCATGTGACTGGGGCCATCTCGGTAGTGGCGTTGAGCTTCATAGTGCAGGATCCTAGGGGTATCATGGAATGGGTAAGTGAAAGATCCTTCGATTGAAGATGGTGGATGTAGCGAAGAAGTTCTGTTTCTGAGTGGTGTGAATTGAATACAGGATGTGTGAGATACTCAGAGGTTCTCTTGAATGCTTTGGATATTTCAACCTTTCCTTGTCCTGGCAGCGAATTGACAATCTCACTAATGTTGATTTCTGCCTGAGATTTAGAGAACTTGGCGAAAACCGCAAGGATGTCTTGAAGATCTTTAGTATCGACAGTCTCATCAATGGTAATACCAATTCGAGCACCGTCCAAATTTCGCAGGTTGATGTGGAATTTTGTTGAAGCATATTCAAGCAAAGCAGCAGTTTTGTCTTTGCCAACGTTGACAACGACCGTATCGAACATCACCTGCCCATCTTCGCCCTTGCCTCTGGATCCGGTGTCGAATCCCAAATTGGTCAAACCTCGTTCGATGATTCTTGCACCAAGTATAGCTCGTTCTGCAATGTTCTTCAGACCAGTTGGACCGTGATAGACAGCATAGAAAGCACTCATGTTTGCGAGCAAAGCCTGCGCTGTGCAGACATTGCTTGTAGCCTTTTCTCTTCGGATGTGTTGCTCGCGAGTCTGCAGCGCCAATCTCATCGCCTTGTCTCCCAGTCTGTCTTTCGAAACTCCGATCAGACGCCCTGGAATCTTTCGCTTATATTTGTCGCCAACGGCAAAGAAAGCAGCATGTGGTCCACCATATCCAAAGGGTACACCGAATCGTTGAGCATTACCGAAAGCAATATCTGCACCAAACTCCCCGGGTGGAGTGAGTACCGTCAGAGCAAGAAGGTCTGTAGCGACGCTCAGTGTAGCACCTTGCTTGTGGATAACATCAGACAAAGCCTTGAAATCCTCCACTCCTCCTTCAGTATCTGGGTATTGAACGAGTACACCAATGAGGTCGTTCCCGAGCTCTTTGATACGCTTCCCCCCATCTGCAAGGACATCACCGATCTCAATCTTAATGTCAAATCCATCCGCGCGACTCTTCAACACAGCCTTTGTCTGGGGGTGTACCAAGTGACTGACGAAATAGGTCTTGTTCTTACTTTTCTGTCTTGAAGTAGGCAAAGCATTCATGGATAATGTCATTGCTTCAGCAGCAGCAGTGCCCTCGTCGAGCAGAGAAGCATTGGAAATTGGGAGTGCAGTAAGATCACATATCAGAGTTTGATAGTTTAGCAGCGATTCCAAGCGACCTTGACTAATTTCTGGCTGGTATGGCGTGTAACTGGTGTACCATCCCGGGCCTTCTAGCACATTTCGCTTTATCACTTCTGGTACCCGGGTACCCGCATATCCACAGCCGATATAGCTTCGCATTATTGTGTTCTTGGAGGCAATTGACTTGAGTCTTGCCAAGAGCTGCGACTCGGTAAAGCCCTCCTCTCCGCCATGCTGTGTGGTCTCAATTTCTAGGTCGGTTGACGACAAGATGTTGCTGGGCAGAACCTGCTTAACGAATTCGTCCAAGCTCTTCACAGGCGGATCCAAAGCTTTTAGCATCTGCTCCGTAGTGTCTGCAGATGGCCCTATGTGTCTTCGCGCGAAGGTATCTAGAGGAAGATATGCCCCTCGCGAAGCAGCAGTGTCTGGGATGGTGTTGGAATCGTCATTGGCAGAGCTCGTGTAAAAGGTTCGGAGGCCAATTGCCCGTGTCGAAGAGGAAGAGCTCAGAAATGGGCGTGGAGAGAAGCATTGGCGTGTGCGAGAAGGGGAGCTTGTTAGAGGCAAACTTCTGGACTGAAGTGCTACTCTTCGAAGCTGAGCTCGCACAGCGAGGGTCGAAGCCGCCATAGCGACAGGTCTTGGAGGGGTAGAAGTGTTGTAGAGAAAAAGTCGGTGAAGTGTGGTGTAGAGGAACCGAGGGGCGGCGGCGGGGTTGAGATTGGGGTTGGGGTTCGTTATCGGAAGCTGCAGGGGCGTACAGTATCAGCAACTCTGCATGCCTTGAATTGACAATTGAGATGCGGGAGAGACTTCGGCGAACGAGAACGAAACCCGACGAGGTTCGTCAATGGCGACGAAAGGACAGAATGTGGTATGAATACTGCTGTGGTAAAGGTGGGAGAGAACGACAGCGGGATATATAAAAATTCCCCCAGATAAAGTTCAGAGGCGTCGCGGGAGACAGATGACCCCTGTATCCACATCCCTGTTTATCTAACCTGCTAACCCAGAAGAGACTAACGCCAACGGCCATGAGTAGTACGAGTGCCGCTGGGTGCACTCTGGACTCTTACCGCATGTACTCGTAGTGGTACTCACAGCTCCTGCAGCTTTTATTTTTTCAGAAACGTTTGGTGGAGAAACATCACTGTCAAAATTACTGGTGAAATTATTGGCATCAACGCTACCAACTTTAAATCCGCCCTCTACGTCAGTCAATACAACCCAAAAATTCCACGATGTTTGGAGCACGTAAGTTTGCGTACACGACACTCGTATTTGCACATCGTAGAGACCAACTAACACTTCTTAGCACCGCCGCCCAGTGCCATGGAGATTAGGAAGATGGAGGAGGAAGCCTCAATGACAATCCAACAAGTTCTCGTCGGCTCAATTCTGCTCTACTTGTGTAAGTCATATATCCTCGTTTGGGATCGGGTCACTAATATTGGAATAAATAGCACCCTTTGCCATCGATACCCTGAAAGGATTTCTGTAAATCTGCCCCGACGGGAATGTTCTGCCCATACCACCAGGTCGAATGGAGATTTGCACTATACGGGGGATAATGGAATCGCAGCCTAGCATCGCGAGTGTATCATAAATACCGGAGTCTGGTTCTGGTTCCGGTTCTGGTTTGATTGGTCGGGAAAACAAAAAAACGAACCGCACATGGCACCTTCTTATCGCAAATCTGGAGCCTCTACGATTACTGTTGTTTAACCCCGGTGAAGAATGGGAAGATGCCATGAAGTTGAACAACCTTCAAGATGTGAACTCGACGGCTAAGAAGAGGATAATCTTTGCTGCTCTAGAGAGTGTACAAGTTAGTCACACTTTGTCAGTATTGGCCATCAGAATTACTTTCTTCGTTTTTGATGGCAGTCTTGAAATGATCATCCCCCAGCACCTGTTGTCCCAACCCTCGGCTTTGCCAAAATTATGCGAATGTTCTAGAATAACTGAATTTATTGCTTGGGAAGCCCGAGAAGAAATACAATTGACTGTGCACTCTTCAGGCTTTCTTGGACAAGATCTACAGTTGTTTGTGAATTCTTTGCAAAAGAGGTGGCGGAAGTCAATGAATATACACACTTTTGCTGAAGGGTGAACTACCTATGAACCTTTCTCATCAGTAACTAGCAGGATCATCCAGTCCAAGTCTCATTTCTTCTTTCAATCGCTACTTTAAATTGTACACCATATGTGGGCTTGTCTACTCTCAAAGTTTGTAAAGCAGGCGAGGCAACAGAAACACATTACCTCACTTGATGTGCATGTAGAACAATTTTGATTACTTGCTCTTTGGACTACGGGATTACTGGCTTCCTCTACATAGGATGTCACGCCGGAAACATCTTTTTTCATGCGCTCCTATATCTAGGTAGGTAGGTACCTACTGAACGCCATTGCCTTGTGGTTGATTTCCGCCAAATGGGGAAGGGGAGGTCAAGGGTCGCTCCTCCCTTCCTGAACACCATCGCTCCACCACCACAAGACCCGACCTCATGTATTTTAAGGCCTCTCTTCCTTTAGCCGTGTCATTCACTCTACAACTATTTTTTTCGGGTTCACTTCTTCAATATCCCTCTCTCTCCCCCTCTCCCTTTACCCCCACCCTGACTTGTACATCAAACTACAGCATCTCAACCCTCCAAATTCCCCTCTTCCACTCTCTACTCAAGGTACGTTCAACACCCCATTGACCGAATCTGCGGGTTCTGTAACAGCACCTCGTCGTTGTTCCTGGTCAAAACAACATGACTTCAGACATATTCCCTTTCTTGGCTGTAAAGGCAACCTCACCTTCGTTCCCGACCGCTTCTCCCACCTCCACAGTTGGATGTTTGTCTTCTCAAGATTCACTCTATTAGCACCCGTCCCTTGATGGCCACTGGACCTTCGCCTTCAATTACCTCTTAAAATCACTGAATCGCAGCTCCTCGCATACAATCCTTCAAACAAGCATTCCCCATGAGACACAACTAACTCCTCTTCAGATTATCCTTTGACTACATCTTACTTGGTATCATTTACAGAGCCCCCTTGTACCGCTGGACAGTATTCCCAAAGCCTTCTTAAGGTACCAACCAACATTACCAACCTCTAACCTTGGGACACAATCCCGATACTGATCAATATCACAACATGGACTCCGAGACCCCTGGATCGACTATTGAGTCTGAGATGATCAAGGCTGAGACGGTTGAGCCTGAGAAGATCAAAATGGAGGGCATTGAGACAGACCACACGTCGGCGTTGACAGCCAGTCAAGGTCAATCAAATCCTGATCAACAATCCACCGAAGCAGCGTGGCGAAACTGTGGTCATCTTACAAACCTCCAGCAAATTGAAACTAAGGAAAAGGCAGTCAAAGACGCTTTAACTTACATTAAAGATTTGGAGTCCTTGTTAGGAGTCTCAAATGATGTGGCCAGCGCTAGCAAATGGCTTGCAAGAATTAGTATGGACCCTGACTTATATTTTCTCTCCCGAAAGAGGAGTTTAGGTGGCATTACTAAATATATCTAGAGGAAATACGCGAGCGCCGCAAAAAGAATAAAATCCTCATTGGTCTGCTAGGCGTAAGTCAACCTCTAACTACCGAAGGTGTTGTACTCTAGGCTTGTTGAGATTTTCACACATCTATCTTTACCTTAGTTTTTCGATCAGTTGACAAGGCTTCAAACTAACCCTTTCTTATTTGGCAGGTTTCTGGTTCAGGAAAGTCCAGTCTTATCAACGCTTTACTCGGTGAGGAAGACTTGATGCCAGCAGACGATGAGCGAGCCTGTACTGCTGTAGTTTCTGAGGTTTCATACCAAACAAATGAAGACACAGAAGCTGCATACGAGGCAAAAATCCAGAGAATCAGTCAAGATGACTGGAAGGCAGAATTGACCAGCTTGTTCCAAGATTTGAGAACTAACGCTAACATTAGAGACGGCGAAGATGGCGAAGAAGATTTAGAACGAAACCAGCGAATTCAAATGGCGTTTGGCAAGGTCCAATCAGTATATCCGTTCATCGAGTCACTAAAAAAGTTCGAAAAGGACTGGAACGTTGCAAAACTGATGAACCATTCTAGTGTCAAGTATATCCTTGGAAAATCTCTCGTTTTAACATCCGCCAAGCGAGAAGAGTTTTCGAAAATGATCAAACCGTATATTTCTAGCGTTCTGTCCAAGGGAGATAACGGGGCGATGTATGCACAATGGCCCTTGGTGAAATTGGTTAAGGTTTATGTCAGATCACCTCTGCTACAGGATGGCATCGTATTGGTTGACTTGCCTGGATCGATGGTATGTGAATACCCCATTTGTTGTTTTGTCAACTACTATTATAACACTATAAATATCCGTTCTTTGAAAGACATACAGTGCTAATGTTTTATAAGGATACTAATGCTGCTAGGGGAGCCATCGCCGCAGAATATCAAAAAAACCTAACAATAAACTGCATCGTTGCACCAATCCAGAGAGCTGCGACAGACAAGCCCGCGCAAGAATTACTTGGCTCTGTCACCCAGAGAACGTTACAGCTTGATAATAAGTTGTCAACCGAATCTGTGTGTTTCATTGTCACCAAAACTGATTCTTCTCTTAAAGTTGATCGTTATATCAGAGACCATCCAAAGGTACAGGAGATGCTGACGGATGAGTTCGAGAAAGAGCACCGGATTTCTGAAGATATTGAATCAATAAATGTTTGGTGTGACGAAAGAAAAAAGCGACAGGCCGAAGACAGCTTTCTTATGAGCCAACTTAAGAAGGAATCCAAGCAGCTTGCCAAAATCCACAAGAAGCCAAAGAAGGCGGGCCAATCTAAAAAGCGCAAGGCAGGTGATGATGGCTCTGGTAAGTGTTCTTGAGTGATCTTACATGTGTTCCACCATACTATGTCTCGAGGCTTACTAACCTTCGACTTCCAGAAACTAATCCTTCCCCTGAAACAGAAGAGCAAAGGGCCAACCGGGTCAAATTCGTGGAAATCCAAAAAAGTATCGCCGCCACGAAAAAGCGAATTGGAGATGCGGGCACTAAACTCTACAAGGCACACGAGAGAAAGCAACTTGCCATAGCAGCCCTTGAGAGATCGCAAAGTCGACAGAGATTCGCATGCATTAAAAATCGCAATGAAGTCGCAATAACGGCCTTGAGAGCAGATTTTGAAGCCGCGACGATGGCACTTCCACAAGAAAAAAAGAAACCGTTACCTGTGTTCTGTGTATCTTCCTTGGCTTTCTTTGAAAGCGTGAACAACTCTCATCAACCATTCTTCGGATTCCCAAAAGTGAGCTACACGAATATTCCGAAACTCAGAACATGGGTTATTGAGACAACTCTACCCTCTCGCGACCATTCAGCGATGGCTTTTCTTGAGGACGTTGAGGGCCTTCAAGTATCTATGAAATTGTGGTTTTCGGGTGCCACTCCAGAATATTTGATGACTTCTGAGAAGAGAAGTGCTGTCGAGACCCTCTTCAATCTAAATTTCGATCAACTGAAGAAGGTAAGGTTCATGCCATTCTTTGAATAATGCTTGGTCTACCCAAGTTAATTGGTCAAAGCTAATCATTGCTTGTAGCGGCTCGCAGAGTTGGAAGAAAGCTTGATACAGTCATGCCAAAGAACTGTTAAAAACGGATTGATAAGCAAGCTGTCAAAGTTCCAAGCCGAGGCGACCGAAGAGTCGCAGAAAGTGGTCAGAAACTGGCCCCAGAAGCCTATGCATTGGGGCATACATAGAGCCATAAATCGCGCAAAGGGGGTTCATGTAACACGCAAGGATATCAAGTATGATTGGGTTGAAGAACTGGTCGCCTGTTATCTTGCGCCACTGCAAGAAGAATACACGCACACCCTACATGATAAAGTACCAAAAGAACGTACGATATTCGATGATGGAGTTTCCAAAGTGCTCAACGAATTTCTGGGAAACCTAACCGATTCATTGACTACGATTTGCCCCCAGTTGAGTCAGCAGGTAGAGCAGTGGAGGAAAACAGCAATGCGCGTTCCAGGTCAAATTCACGAGGTTTCGAGAGAGATATTTCACGGCCCCATAGCCGAGGCAGGTATGGATGGCCACCGCAAAGTCAAACCTAAAGTAGCAGAAACTTGGGACCCAATATTCGTCATATGTGGAAATGAGAGTGGTACGTCCGGCAAATTCCGTCTATATTGCACATCTGGATCGTGATTAACGTTGTTTTATAGGTCGGGGCCACTATAAACGTAACCAAAACATGCACAATGAGCATATCAAAGCAAACGCCCATAAAATGTACCAGAAGGCTTCTAGAGCCGTTTCCAGCGTCTTCATTCAGCTGTGGAAAGCGCTCCCTGAACATTTCAGCAAAGGTGTCGACCCAATCCTCGCGGCTATTCGAGAGGAGTTTCTTGACATGGTTGTGAAGAACACCGACCAAAGCGGACTTGGCCAAATTGAGCGTCTGAAAGTTGAGTCTAGATTAGAGCTCACCGAAGACGTCCTTGGTATATTCCAAGGTTTGAAGGCAGCATGGGCTCAAGGCATCACCATCATAAAAGAAGAGGTCGAAGAGGATGTGAAGCCTGATGAGTTCCACCTTGGCAATCTCGACGAAATCTCTGGGGATAGCGATGAAGATTCTTATGACGAAGATAGTGACGACTATGAAAGCGAGGGCTGATCTGCCTTACATCCACGACAACCTTCCTCAATTCATATGAAGTCGGCACTTTGACAGGTCTTTCCCATAATTACCATATTGCAAAATTCAACAAACACCTTAGCACAATTTCACTCACCGAAGGTTTAACCCTTTTCCCCATAATTCGCTATTTTCCCCAAATTCAGTCCTCTTTAGCAAGTTTTCCTTCATTCTGCAGTTATTACGATATTACCCAGACACATGGATTGAGAAGCCCTTGATCATTACAAGATGTACGTACATTGCAGCCTCTTCAGATAGCAATCAATTGAACACTCAAATTCGCCAAACCATGCCTTGCCGTGACATGTGTTATATTGCAAAGTTCGAATCATTTGGGGATCTTGGTTATACGAAAGATCTGGGGGAAGTAAAACTAATTGACCAAGAGCAGTTACAGGTGAGTAAACAGAAAATTAGAAGTAATTTGATTTCAAACAGTTGATTAGTCCGAGCTTTTGGGGATAATGTCTATCCAAATCCAATCCACAGATGAAGTATACTAACCAACGAGAAATCCCACAACAATTCGCATCTTGATCCTCTTGAAAGCGCGTTTCTAAGCTAAATGGACCGTGAGGAGCGCCCCCTTCAAAGCTTTTGCTCAATATCGGTCTACTACTGCGATGTGTGACAAATCCGTAAACTATCTCCTGCCTTCTACCGATTAATGTCCCTAAGATACCCTTCGGAATTACGCCTTGGAGATTACTGCTAGGAAATCGTCCTCTTTAGATGATCAATCACCCTTAGAGATAAACACCCCTAGGAAATCACCTCTGACTGCGAAGTGCAACAAAGCAAAACCGACTTTCGACGCTGGGCCTCTTTACAAGAGTCCTTCAAAAGAGCCTTTCAAAAGGGACCTTCGTAATCGCCTTTTTCGAAATGGCCTCTTATTGCGATATGCAACGATCCTAAAATCTAGACCACTTTTAAAGGGCCCTGAGAAATGGCCTTCTACTAGGCGATATATAGTAAAACTAAAGAAAGGCCCATCCAGAAAGACCCTCGAGAAGGCCTTTTCAAATAGGCCTTTCGAAAAGGCACCTTTTGGATAGGTCTTCTACTGCGATATGCAACGAAACGAAATTGAGGCCTCGCACTGGACCACCTTGAAACGGACAAAGTGGCCTCTTTAAGTGGCCTTTTCAAAAGGGCCATTTAAAGCGACCTTTGACTGCGATATACGACAAATTGAGATTAATGGCCTTGAATTTGGGACTTTCCAGGAGCCCTTCGAAAGCCTGAAAGGTCCATCTGGAAGGCCCCTTCATAAGCCCCTCCAGAGGACTCTTTCAAAAAGGTCTCTCAAAAAGGCACCTTTCAGATAGGCCTCCCACTGCGATATGCAACAAAGTTATAACTTCATTCCTATAAACGGACCGTTTTAAAGTCGTCCCTTCGAAATTACCAGAAATTACTCTTTGGAAATCACCTCTTCGAAATAGCCTCCTTAAAGTACCTTTACGAGGAAATCACCTCTTCCCAACCAAGCTTCCATAAGGACGCCTGTTGAGATCTCCTCTAGTTGCGAAGTGCAACAAATTCAAATAAACGCCCTCATACTAGACCGGCCCCTTTTAAGAGACCCCTCTGAAGGACTTATCTAATTAATGTCCCTCCAAGTCCGCTTGAAAGTACCCTTTTTGAATCGGCCTTTAATTGCGACATGCAACAAAACAAATTGAGGCCTCAGTGGCCACTTTGGAAGGGCCCTTCGGAAGGTCCCTCCGGAAAGACCCTCTAGAAGGACCTCTAGTGCGATATGCAACGGAACTAAATTGAGGCCCCTCCAGAAAGGCCATCTACTGCGATATGCAACAAGACCAATTGAACCCTCATGCTGGATTGAATGCCCTCGAAAGGTCCCTCCTGAAAGACCCTTTAGAAGGACCTCTAGTGCGATATGCAACTCAATTAGACTAAGGCGCCTTCAGAAAGGCCTTCTGGTGCGATATGCAACAAGTCCATAACCTCATTCCTACAAATTGACCGTTCTCACGTCCCTTCAAAAATACTACCCCTAGAGGGCGCCACCTCTAGGTGATCATCACCCTCTAGGTAATCATCACCTTCTAGGTAATCATCTCCTCTAGGTAATCATCTCCTCTAGGACTGCGAAGTGCAACAAAACAAAACCGACCCATTACACGAGCGACCCCTCCAGAAGGCCCCTCGCTCCAAAACACTCTTTTCAAATGGACCCTCTACTGCGATATGCAACAAACTATAATGCACATACTCTAGATAGCAACTCACAAAGTAATCAAATGATCACTGAGTTGTAATTTGGCTGTGAGGTTGTTTTGTATCATGTATGGACTGTCAAACCATTTAAGCTTAATTCGCAACTGATTGTACCCCTGAAGCACCCAATGATTTTAGTTTTCCAATAGAAACAAAAATATGGAATTAAGACCATTGTAGTACTCAGAAGAATTCCTAGAAGTTTTAAACAGGGGAAACAATAAGGTAACGATTTACTGCGGATTTATTCATCCACTGTGAGGTGGAGCGACGAACGGACCTCTTGATTTCAAAATCATAGATATCAACTCAATGACACGAGGTCCAGTTCCATTTGTTATGTACAAGAGCAAAGAAAATCCCTAAAGAACTCCGACGTGATCACCAATTATGGACCGCGGTGCGCATATTTTTGGTGAGGACGGAGATGCACGGGAATTTCGCCTTTTGGTGAGTCGGGGATGACCTTCTCAAGTTTCTGACTTCTGTTAATGGTGTATTTCGAAAGGTGGTGGAACAAGTCTAGACGTACCAAATTATCGAAGACACACTTGTTGAGTTTCCACTCTGCTGGCCGGCATTGCCTGTGGAGAGTTAGCATTTCCCAACGTCCCATGGGAGTTATAAAGGTTATGCGAACCATAATTGTTGGTTGTTATCATCGAGACATTGCCAGTGTTTTCGGAATTCGGTAAGACAGTGCTTGTTAACGTCTTCTATACTGATTACCAAAAGTTAGCATCATTAAATCGAGGCCCGGGGGTATCGTTATTCCACAGTTCACGCCCTCGGTACAATCCCTCCCCACAAGAATTCCTTTATGCTGACACCTCTCTTTTGGTATTAAATTAAATGCCCCAGAGTAAGGTATGGACTTACACGCTCGTTGCGCATCTCGTAACCCGTCTCCCCTCTTTCAGACAATCAAATTCTGCTCGTCCCGGCTTCTCGGTCTTGCATTGCATAAAATCGTCATTGTAGTCCTTGCATCTTGCGCCGATAAAGAAACTGGCAGACATCAAAGGAGCGGAACTGGCTCCTAGCTCCTCGACCGCTGGGATCTCTTTGGGGAGAGGTGTGGGATCGGTGAGGACGGATTGATTGAAGCTATAATTGAGTATTTGTCAGCGATTGATCCGTGAAATTGGTAGTATTGAAATAAGCATACACTGGCCGCCTGGTTGACATTTTGAAAGCTTCTTCGGGAGACGGAGAGGGTGGTGGGAATCAATTGATAGCTTTGCGATTTGGCTAACCTTGTCTTGAGGTGAGGTTGAACCTACCCAAGATTCGTGCCTCAGGCCAACATCAAAGCTCCCAAAGGTCGCGTTTTGGTATTGGTATTTTTGTTTCTCCGCCAGCATTCACCTCCAGCTTGCGCCGCGAGAGTTCTTCCCGAGTTATATTTCCTCCCATCTTCCTCTCTCCCAGCTGATTCTTGAGCTTCTCGGCTTCTTTTGCGCCATTTCTCCCACTCCTCTTCTTGATCTTCCCGTCACTCGTTGCATCCGCAGAGAACGCGCATCGCCCATCTAAGAAAAGTGAACAATCTTGCATCTCTCAGGCTCCATAAAGCCTTTCAACCTAGCAGGTCTTTTGCTGTATCGGATACGCGGCGCATCGGCATCTTCAGTGACAAGATCGCTTCAGCATGTCGCTATTTGGAAATACTGGTGGAGCGCAGCAACAGGGCGGTGGATTATTCGGTGGACTTGGACAAGCCAAACCTGCGCAAACGGGAGGATTATTTGGTGGATTAGGGGCAAGTACTCAGCAGCCTCAACAGCAGCAGCAAGGGGGAGGATTGTTTGGAGGCCTGGGAAATAATACTCAGCAACAACCACAACAGCAGGCTCCAACCGGGGGGCTCTTTGGGAACAGTACTCAGCAGCAACAGCAGCAGCAAGGTGGAGGATTGTTTGGCAATCTGGGTCAGAATAATCAACAACAAAACCAGCAGCCTCAACAACAGGCGCAGACGGGAGGTCTGTTTGGTAGCTTGGGAAACGTTCAACCGGGTCAACAGCCACAAGGGAGTGGATTATTTGGACAGCAACCACAAAACAACCTTGGCAATTCGTTATGGCAACCGGACAGTGGCATCAAATCTCGTAAGTCAATTAGACTGCGTTCTACATCTGTCACTAACATATTCTCCAGGAGAAAAGAGCGTACCAG
Source organism: Hymenoscyphus fraxineus (assembly GCA_900184765.1). Lineage (NCBI taxonomy): Eukaryota > Fungi > Ascomycota > Leotiomycetes > Helotiales > Helotiaceae > Hymenoscyphus > Hymenoscyphus fraxineus. The sequence goes on from LT855418.1 coordinate 1,469,770, forward strand.
AACAAATCGGCACCATCCTTTCCAAATGGGACGTCTCCAGTCGGGATTGCGCTTTCCAGCATTACTTTTATAATAAGGTGGATGATAATATGGTTCCATTCTACCAAGCTGGACCCAACGAAGATCCGAAGGCATGGGATGAGGCCCTCTCAAAGAAACCTGGACCTGGTTTCATTCCAGTGTTGTGCGTAGGATTTTCTCAATTGGGCGAGAGGATAAAAAACCAGCAAACCAACTTGAGCTCCTTTAACCGACGACTTCACGAAATTAACAATGCCCTCTCCTTAATGTTACAAAACCACGATACGAAAACCAGCATACGTGCTATGGATGCTAGACGAAAGCACATGGTCCTCAAGCAGAGATGTCTTGCTTTGGCCACTAAAGTTCAAGTTTTGAGAAACCGAGGTTATGCGATGGGGGGAGACGAGGAAGATTTGAAGACAAAATTACAGGCGCTGGAGAGAAGCATTAGCGATCCGGGACTTGGCGCAAGAGGAGAAGAAATCTGGGCTCGAATGCTTACTGTTCAAGAGCGGGCCAAGTTATTGAAAGCTGAGATAGAAAAGAGTGGTGTAGACAGTCCAGAGGGGTTGGACGAAGAGAGAACCCGGCAAGCTAAAAAGGTAAGTTTGGCTAGTGTTCTAGGCTGTGACAAAAGCATATACTGACCAATTCTTAGATTCTTGAGGATTACCAGACTCAGCTTGACCACATGAAGAAGGAATTAGAGGCATGCCACAAGGATTACGTTGAATGGGAAAAGGAGAATGGTCCACCACCACGGAAAATCAACCCTCGAGACGAGAAGGCGGATGAGAGGGAGAAAACAGCATACATGAGACACAAGATGAGCACGAGTTCTGCAGTGTATACTGCATATTCATGAGAGTTCATGTACGATATAGAGAGGCAATGACGATCGGATTGGATCAAAAAAGGAGATGTCACACGTGACTTAGTTAATGGAAATGGCAGTTTGGGGCATAGTTTGTGGAAGGCGCATTCTGTATAATCTGTACAATGGAGCGAATTGAAGACTATTCCCAAAGCCGAATATTGGATGTAGATGTTTGCGTATGAGAATGACTAATTCACGGTTACCCAGTATTCGTTCATCAAGGAATCCAAAGGCGATGAGCGCCCGCAAACTCTCATTTGTCCATCCCGGAAAGCTCTAGTACGACATGTCCTGGTGAGATGTCGTTAAAAGGCGCGCGGTATATTTCCTAGATACGCCCTCATCCAAACCCGGTATATGACTCATCGGTATTAATCAACAGTGTGAGCGGATGACATCGCATACCAATTTTCCCATCCCTCACGATCTTCTCAACATGGCCTTCCTTCTCCAGACCAACCACCCACAAACAAACGCTGCACTCAAGAATATGGCTTCAACAATAAAGCAACACCTCGGTCCGCCTGCCTCAACAACACCATCCCTAATCCCAGACCCCACCTCCCCATCCTCAGTCCTGACAGGAAAACACATAACCCTCCGTCCTCTAACAGCCTCCCACATCCCCTCCCTCTTCTCCTCAATCTCTTCACCCACCGACGCAGAATTATGGACATACATCCCAGGCCAAGGTCTCAGTCCCGACCTCGAGTCTTTCACGGAGTACATACTCACACTCATGTCTTCACCTAACTGCTTTCCTTTTGCCGTCTTCTTCAACAGTGCACCAGATGACGCGGTTGGGATGATCTGTCTCCTTAATATCCAGGCTAGGCATCATTGTGTTGAGTTTGGACACCTGGTTTATGGGAAAGCACTGCAGAGGACGACGGGGAGTACGGAGGTTGTTTTTTTGCTTTTGGGGTTGGTGGTGGAGGTGCTTGGGTTTGAGAGGGTGGAGTGGAAGTGTGATTCTTTGAATGGGCCGAGTAGGAGAGCGGCGGGGAGGTTTGGGTGGAGGAGTGAGGGGGTTTTTCTGAAGCAGTGAGTTTGCTTTTCTTCTTTCATTTTTATCTGGGTCGTGATGTTTTGGACTTCGGATTATTGGTGATTGGAAGCTTGTTTGTTGATGGATTACGGTTGCTAATCCGGTTTGAAGTATGGTTGTCAAAGGACATCGTAGAGATACAGCTTGGTTCAGGTAAGTTTGTTGGATTTCTACGCCTCTTCTTGCTTAGGGATCTTCTTCACACCCTATCTCAGCCCTTCAAGCCTGGTACAAGACAAGCTGATCAAGCGCTTTATCATTTAGCATCCTGGACGATGAGTGGAAAAGCCATATCAAGGAATCCCTGGAACTCTGGTTGAGTGACGAGAATTTCGATGCAGAAGGGAAACAGAAGAGACGACTTGAAGATATCAAGACTGAGATCTTGGGGAAGAAGGGGTTGAAGTAGCTCAAATTCGTGATTAGGAAGCGGAGAATAGGACTTGAGTTTGTGTGGGGGTTATTAGGGATTTAGTGCAAGATGTTATTATGGGTGATTGGAGAAACCACTCAAGTCTTGAGAACGAACCATTGGAGTTTCTAAGCTTGAATCCATTCGGCCTTGAGAGTCGGGTAAATTTCACGACTTGCCACAAACGTTTGAGATTAGAATTGATGGGTCTGGAGTCATTTTTGCACGATACTCGTACTGTAGTTGTATTCATCGACATGAGACGAAGCATATCACGCCATCAAAACCCCTCAAAAGACCAAAAGAACAATTATCAAACTCAACCAAAAAAAACTGCAAAACTCAAAGCCGTTTCCTTCCATCCCATTCGTATTAGGAGAAGGTTCACGGCTCATAGAAAATCCCAGGGATAGGGGCAGGGATTTTTAAAGGGAAAACAGGCTTTAACGCTGATGTGTCGCGCCCACACTAACCAACTACATTGGCTAATCCTGGTTGTGTGAGATGTTCTGAGTTGCTTATTTTTGTCTATAAAGGATTTTGGGGTTTGCGGGTCAGGTGGTAGGTAGGTGTGTTGGTGGTCCTGGGTGAATAGATCAATTTGTGTTGGATTGGGATAGCGGATATGGGGTGGGAAGTTATGGGCTTTATTGGTTTGCGCTGAGGGTTGAGTGATTTTGCGACTTTTGATAGAATATTCACAGCATGAAACTGATTATCATTGAAGAGAGGTAGATTGTCTGGCCCAGGAACGATGCATGAGAAGTTCTAAGCTTGAATTCTGTTCGTTAAGAGTCGGGTCGAATTCGCGACTTGCAAAACTTAGCCTAGAATTGGAGGTTAGAGTTGCGGAAGAGGGGGTTAAGGATACTAGATTCAATCAAGGAAACTAGAACCATAATAGATTCTGTGTCGGGTAGTGTCCTCCCCACACATGTTGAGGCATTCTTGGTATTAGTGTTGTAGCCTCACTTTTAGAAGTTGGGCACCCAGTGTGTTCCCATTTTGTTGAACATCATATGGAAAGATGAAGAAGCCCTCTTTGGAATTTTGCAAAGCAACGTAGTTGTATTGATAAGTTGTTGCTATTTTTGAGTCTTCAAAGGCTCTGTTCTAGTACAGAAGAACTTTAGTGCAAGTGTGGAGCCGGCCAAGTCGGGAGACGAGGGATACATCTTCACACAAGCGAGGGCGTGTAGTTAATGATTATTGATTGAGTCCTCTCGACACTCACAAATATATAGTGAAGGACTCACTTCAATATGTCAAAGTTTGTGTCTTATTCGGGGGTCAATAAGTCATTTTAAATTGCCTAAATATGCTGCAGAGTGTTGGTCAAGTACGAGTGAGGATAGGTTGGCTTGTACTTTGTCCAAAGTTTGGTCTAGTAAAGTGATCATGAGATTTCATTAATTTCATATCATGCGAACCCGATGAACCTCATGATTATGAACAGAGCTCGTAATCCTGCTCTGAGAAATTCTCACTAGCCAGAAGAGAAACCTTAGACCGGAAGTGAACGTTTTGACCCCATTCACTCATAATGTAACTCTTCTTCGCAAGCCCCACCAAATTTTAGAATGTCCTGTCATATCCTGTGCCACTTGATCCTCCCAGAATCCTCAAACCCCACACCTTCACAATCATGATAACCATTACTTCTGCGTTTCTTTAAACTCCAAGGGCTCCAAATCACTCCTCTCAAGCATCCGACAATTGACTCCCATCTTCTCACGCTGTCCCTGAGCTCTAACCCAATACATAACACTTCCACATTTCTTGCACCGATGGAATTCAAGTCTCTTGCCGCTCCAAATATAGAAGTCGGTCGCGTCTCTTGGTTCAGCGGATTTACCATCGACCTCGAACTTGACTTCATCGACGGGATAATATGCCCATAAAGCGCCGTAGCGGTGACAGATTGAACAGAGACATTTGTTGAGGGGCTGGGAGGGTGTTGGGAAAGTGAGACGGATAGTCTTGCAGTGGCATGTTGTTGTGAGGTTGGAGGACCCTTCAGTCGCAGTCGCCATCGTTGGTGAAGTGGGAGTCTGTGGGACTCTTTCGTGGGATAGAAGAGAGTTTGAATATTGTGTATGGGAAGAAATCAAGGCACTTTACCATCAAATGGATGTAGGTTGAAGAGAGGCTTACAGTGGGATGTCACTGAAGTTAGTGGGGACCAACATCACCAACATGCAGGGTTCTACGCCCTGCGGCACAGTACATACTGTACGAGGACTCACCGCTAAGCGAGTTTGTGAAAATCGACAGGTCATCCTTCTTCATGTTTCCTCAAGTAATACAATTTCTTATTTGACCTTTCTCTTCATCATTTCACTTCTGAGCCGTAAAACCGCAGTTGGGAATGTGTACGCAGTGCAGCAGTGGCTAGCACTTTTGCACTTACTTCTTTATGTCAACCAAGCAAAGATCTGATCGCCTTACTGTTATGTTATCATAATGAACTGAATGGGAAAGTCTTGGCGAGAAATCACCCCTACAGTAAAAGTGAAATGACACAGTTCCAATTCACCGCGAAAGTTCCGTCAAGTCATATTCTTTTCATTCGAAATTTCGAAGTGAAATTACATTTGAAGCTGTGCAACAGTCTCCAAAATATCGACGCCCAATCTCCAAGTAACTTTCAAGATTGTACTGTACATTGGAATAGGTCTCCTGAACCTCAAACACTTTTCAACGAGGAGTACTCGCAACATCAGCAGCAAACTGACTGTAGACAGAAGAGAAAGAATTGTACTCCTGATCCGTCAAAAAGAGATAACCCACCCCAGAGTTAGCCATCGCATTCACCACATTTTTCTGATCAGTCAATGAGCCCGTAAAATGATGCAATAAAACCGCAGCCTTGCTTCTCTCTGCCGCCGGGATTCCAGCAATAGTTTGAGCAGAATATGAGCTATAGGCAGCCTCGACAGGAACAATGATGTCTGCAATGTCGTAGAATTCAGGAGAAGTGTTGGTACCAGGGTTGAAAATGACCGCGGCATTGTTGTTAAAAGCACTTTTGGCAAAGTTGGTAATGCCTCTCATATAGTCACCGCTGGCTTGGTCGATGAATTGAACTGCCTCATCGAAGAAGATGCCATCCACTAAAGTTTAGGGGTCAGTAAATCTCTTTAAGGGCTTGGTTCAAGAATCTCTCTGAATTTCTCTAGAAAGAATTTACTTCCAGAGGTGGGGTACTTACTGTGAACATCGGCGGGGGTAGTTTTTGGCCAGTTTGCATAGGCAGAAACATCAGCAGTGACCTGGGCAAAAGGCTGATTCGTGTAATCGGTACGGACATATCCGAAGAGTTTGGTGTTGTTGAAGCTGTTGAGTCTGGCAATAGACTCAGTATAGCTCGCATCGAGTGAGGTTCCCGGTCCGGAATTTGGGTTGATGATAACATTGAACTCGACATTGGGATGTGCAGTGATGCTGCTGTAAAGTGGATCCCACGCACCAGGGGTAGGATAGAGGTAGAGGGGGAAGAGGATTTGGAGTGCGTTGACCATCTTGACTTGTAACGAACGTAATGGATTTTGTGTTGTCAAGTATGAATGAAAGACTTTTGTAAAGCAGAAAGCTGTGTGTGTGAAAAGTTACTCTTAAGTAGAGGAATTCAGTCAATTTAACTTCTAAGATTCAGGATTCGTTATCGTGTAGGAATCGAGTATTGTGGCACGGAAATTTCAGGATGCTGGTAGACTGAAGAAATAAATGGGTCAAAGCGAAATTGCTGATAGCCCACTTCACCTTTCGTCCAGATTGTCCTCAGGGCAAAATTTCAATCGGCCTGGCCATTGATATAGTACGATAAAATCAAAGAGTCTTGGCGACTTTGAAACAGCTCATTGCTATGCCTGCCTGGTAGCACATCGTAGCAATAAGAAGTCTAGATTCAACAGCTTGGCCGCGTGAGTCAGTTCAATAAGTACATTCCATTGTTTGGTGTAATTTTGACCTTAAATCTGGTAGTTACGTTGTGCAAGAGTAGACCGCATGCCTTAAAATAAACCAAGACAAAGACTTATTAGCAAATTTGTGGAAATTAACGCAATGAAGTTCAGAGAAACTTCTCTTTCAATCCTATCACATAAAGCCAGGAATAGATACATTTCACTAAAAGAAGCAGTCTTGGCATTGAGACGGAATACAATCACTTGTGCTACTTGTCAAGAATCTTTTTGGACGAAATCACCCAATCTGGACTGCTCACTAGCGCGAGCTAGCTGTAGGTAAGGATGATCGAATCTGACGTTTTATGGCTGTATGGCAGGGACTGCACCTTCCGCTGGGATGTCCTGTTAAGGAAAGTTTCAAGTCTTCGCTTCCAGTAGTGTTGCAAACGTTCACGTACCACTCCCGGGTCTCACCGATTTGCTGAGACCAAACAGGTTGTACCCCTATAACAGAATGGTATGCTATACTCCGCAAGTATGTGCAACGTGGTATTTATGATAAACAGATATGGATACACTGCGGTACCGTATGGATTCGCGAAGAAGCAGTAGAGGCGATAAATCCAGCCACATTAGCTTGGCTGCTACGGCAAAAAGTGTGGCGAAACTGTATTCAGGAGCGACAAAATATTTCTCGCCTCTTTCGCCAAGGGGTGCGATACGAGTCGAGGGCTCGCTAAAGTGCGAGACTTTTTGCTGAAGCGCACGTGAAATGCCACGTCTCTGGGGCAACCAATGATGTCAGAATCGGGCTTGGAGGAAGGAGTCTGTTGCGAGATCCAGATACTTTCGTAGGTCTAGATTGCAGTCGAGGAAAAATAACTCGGCTGCGGAAGTAAACATCTATGCTCTGGAACTACACTATTCTATTGAGGTAGTTCTATAGCATACTATGAATTAAAATCGTATAACATGGAGAAGGGCCTCCATAGTGCAATAGGCTTGTAGAAAGCCTCTATTTAGCCTTTGTAGCGAGTGCCATTACGTGCCCTATTAATATTGTTATTGAACCATTAAGATGTCTTCTCTATACGTTTCCATAGCTCGACAGATAGTTTATATTATCTGGCAGATTAAGACTAGGGTATCCTTAAGAGATTTCAGAGGAAATCTAAGAAATTAAGCGATTAAGAAATAAGGGAAATTATAACGACGAGAGAGCGTAATTAGGTAAGGTTAGATATGATTAACTAATATTCACTTCTCTTAAAAACTACTCTATTGTTAGTAACAAATGTCTTTGCAATTCTGCAATTCCATAGCATTCTAGCGCCTAGTAGATATAAGGAATTATTCTATTTATAGATAGATCTGGAAGGATTCTATGCGGAGGAACTGTGGAATCCATCGAACGGAACGCTACTAGCAGTAGCAAAGTATGATTAAATCTTTGCCCCCAAGTTGTCCAATGGATCTACCTCAAACAGCACTAAATGATTATTAGGCTTCCAACTAGTAACTCCATGGGAAATGAATATAATGAGAGGGCAAATAGCTGTCATTTAGCCACATTAGGCTCTGTTCACTCAGAATATTGTGCCTCAATATCCAGTGGAGACACGCTAATGCGTGTACCGAGGGTCTTTAATCCACATCCACCGTATCTATATTTACAACACCCGAGGCTTAAGCGAGGCTCAAGTGGGGACTCTGCTTCAGGGCACGCACGCTGTAGCTATAGAGTTTTATACATAGTATTAGGGTACTAAAGCCCTAGAATTTTATATTACGTACATAGAAGCTAGTGCATTTAATAGAGCGCTATCGCCTTAGTGCCTAATATTAAATAAGAAACATTATATAAAAAGGGTTTAATTATATTAGAGCCTAGCTAGTAAGAGAATAGCCTAGACACAGTAAAACTATAGGAAGCATTAACAGTCGTTCATGTACTGTCTTGGCACGATGTTGAGGACGAAAAACCTCGAGAGGTTGTTTTCACCAAAGCGATATTGCGGGGCAACATCGTGTGGACCACAAATATGATCTACAGTGTCTGGACGGATTTAGCACTAGGCCAGAGGACACTCGGATATGGCCACTTTCGTGGAAAAGTGGGATAATGTTGAGGCACAACATTCTGAGTAAACAGATCGGCCATAGAAATTCGTCGTGAGTCGTCACTCAGCGTTCAGCGACTGGAATTCCATTCCATTCCAGACTCCCCCTCTGGAAGGTTTCCATTCCAGAGACTAATTAATGGAAGTGTTCCATCCCATTTTATAGGTGCTCTGGAAGTATTCCAGGAATGTAATCCATGGAATTCCATGGAATAGGTTCCATTTGCCGATCGCTGGTCGTCACTCCTTACCAACTAGTAAGCAACTGGGCTTCTGATAAATTGAAAGTCCCCACCCCTTCCAAACTTTCATACTCCTAAAACAGGTTTCTAGGACTTCGTCACAGGTACAAGTTTCCTGAGATGGAGTCCCACACCCTTCTGGAGAAGACCTTAAGTTAGCATGGTAAAGAGGATGTCATGCCCGCTATATTTGTGATTAAACATCACAAAACCCACAGTCACAAGATACTTGCAGTCAGCATCGGGAAATGTTCAAGGCAGACGCGGAAATATTTAAATATTGTTACAATTAATTAATACCACTAATTCGACAACATACAGCCCCCCTTAAATCACCAGAAAGCCCCCAATAAGAAAATATCTTTTATTAAGCCTATCTAAGTAAATCAGACTTGTACGTACTCACAGGAATCGGTGACTTTTATCACGTAATTCCAAGCTTTATATAATCTTCATCAAAAACAAGAAATGCCAATTTCCTAAGCAACGGGACCGAAGGCACCCAATATCTTCCTATATAATGCAAAAGAAACGTACCACTGAAGGCCCCTCCTAAATATGCTTTGAGAAACTGGAAGAACTCCAACTCACGCCAGAGTAGGTAGTCTTGGAAGAGGAAAGCAACTTCATAGCTGAGAGCACATAATCACAACGGTAGACAAATAAAAACCGTAATTCTTTGCTTCCCAAGGAGGCTAGTGGATGGTTCAAGGAGAACAAACAGATTTTATATTTGGGTGTAGCTCAATTCTCGACAGTGAGCCCCGGTTTTCAATTCTAATAAAGAAGTCACGAGCGGTAGAATAGATTTTGACGCCAGTCAAATAACCCCAAGGATCAAAGCATGCATTGTCGATATATAATGGTTTTACAGAAAACGGGAGGAGTAGGAGTCGATTGACTGAAGAGACAAGGTGAGTTGTTCTAGATTTTTCGAGAGTGGGGAGAGGAAAGAATCAGAGACCGGACAATATATACTCGATCAATTCTTTGACCACCTCTTGATCTCCAAGTGTGAGTATGGAAGTTCTGTAGTGAGAAAACCTTTATTGTCAGGAGAGATCTTGTTGCTGCCTTGATTTGGTAGTACCCCCTCTACTACCGACAGTCCCCTGAGAGACCCACCCAAAGAAGCTTCCCCAACAACCCTCGACCATTATAACACTGAATTAGCCTACTTCTCTCAGCAATTCAAAAGCTTCATGAAAGTACATCCACTAGGTGGATTGAGCTACCGGCAAGATTTGCAAGATAAAGCAACTTCCTGAAGTCTGAGAGTAAGGTTGCAGAGTTATTCCGAGCCCAGCGTGAGCTGAGCTTGTCTTTTGCTGTTTTTGCTTTTGATTTTGTGATTTTGTATTTTTGGGAAATTTTTGGGGGACTTCTAGACAAAATGAGAATTTGTGTGCTTGAGACTGGGGTTGGTTGGGACAGTGTATGGGAGGTGGTTGGCATGGTTGGCTCCTTCTATACTAGGAAACGACAGAATCTCATAGTCAATGGGGCTTTCAATCAGGTCTCTGGGCTCAATATGGGGTTGGGTGATATATCAAAATTCTTTGCTTTGCATGGCGTGACCACAGACTTCCAGCGCCCAATCTGAAAATCATATATTCAGCCCCACCAGGCCCCTCTTGGTTATTTTATGGTACATAACTTTGCAATAACAGCAACCGAAATGGTCGTACCATGCCCAGGCCACTGGCTCTGAAGATTTCATGCGAACTTTATTACTGAGGCTACCAAATATCAATGATAGTACTCGGCATTAGCTCTACCACTTGCGGGTTCAAAGATGAAGACTCGCTTAAATTCAAGAAAATGAGTATCTATCTTCAATCACACCCTCGTGGATGAAAAGCACTAACATTCTTGACTCAATTCACTCCTGAATCAAGGAGAATCGTAGCTGCTTAAGCGATCAAATCCAAGCGATATAGCTTTCTGGGTGTTAATTTACAACCGCCATTGCTATGTTGATGGAGTTTTCCTTTTGCTTCCGAAGAAGTTCATTATAATAACTTTTGATATAATGTGTACAGAGTAAATACCAGGTATCTTAAGAGTAAGGGCGCATGAAATTCTACCTCCAGAGTGACCCTTTTCTCCAGCGAATTAGCGATAATCTCGCCCGGTACGTGGGGAGTATGATCAACTCAAGTATCTTAACGATCCTTGTCTTCATATCTCATATCCGAATTACGGAAATGTGACCTTGCCTTTTTCTTTCCTTATTGTAGCATAAGAGCTGTTAATAGAAATTAGACGAACGTTACAAAGGTCTTGGTGGAACTCGGTTCAGTAAAAATACGAAGATGATACTATGCTGGAATACAAATACTATTCAATAGACAGCATGTAATCGGCGACTATTCTATAGCTCCTGCCCTAGTGGTGACTACCTGGGCTTCCAGACAGCTTCCATTCACGTGAGAACCTTACTGAAAAAGAAGAACCTGATCTATCGCGAACTCAGTGGTTGAAACTTCACATTGCATTTGATAAATAGATAGTTCTCGCATAAAGAGACTAGAGTTGGTTTCTTGTAACTTTGAGTATAAGAAAATAAAATATCGGTTTCAGGAAACAATGGCGCAAGCCGGTCCTATTATTCCCACGTAATGTCTTCCTCTGTCGGTTTCATCCCAGTCACCACCCAGAAACGCCAAGTATTGCCTTTCTCCGCCATTTCCTCAATGACTCCTTGCTTAAGAGCCTTGAAGTCATCAGGTGTAAACCAGTAGTCTGGGTCTCCTGCAGAGCGTTAGTCTTTTGTCATTAACCGAGCACTTGTATATGCAATCAACACTTACGCGCACCCATTGCAGCAAAATTATCAATAATAGCAGTGATATTGGCAATAGTACTAGTCTGGTCCTCCAGCGTAGGAGCCTTGATTCCTACGTCGAACGACATGATCTTCTCATCAACCTCGACAGCACCAGCCCGGTGCAGCCACTCTTGAGCCGAAGGACCTGGCCGTGGCTCCAATCCACGCTTTGTGAAATCCTTGTTGAAGTAATCCATAGCTTTGATAATCTCAACATTGTTTTCTTTTCCATCGACGCCGTCTCCTCTGTCGAACCCTGTAATATTACTCTCGACAATTTGCATATAACCCCCTGGCTTGACATTGTTGTAGAGTCGCTTGATAATCGCTGCGCCCTTCTCGGCACTGAACTGGGTGAGGCAGTACCGTTGGTGAACGAGGTCGTATGCATCCTGGTCTTCGGCTGGCCATTCGTCGAGGACATTTTGGACCTTGAAACTGATAGACCTGGGGATATCTTTGAGTTGTTCAAAGTGCTTTTCATTAATGTCGGTTCCTACGAGTTCAGCATTTGGGTACTGTTTCAAGACATCGACCATCCAGGTGCCATCACCTGTGCCAGAGTCGAGGATACGTAGAGGATCTGTTTTAGATAGAGGGACCTGGACTAGTTCTCCGGCCATTGCACTCTTGTGGAGCTCATGCTGCAAGCGGAGGCGTTCGTATTCGCCCTCTTGGTGTAGATATATTCCCTTTAAGAAGTCGTCAAACGATGGAGCGGGCTGGACGGAGCCGGTGGAAGAAGTCATTTTGAAATCCTGAACTTGTTTTGGTGCAGGCGAAGAGTTTAGGTTTCCAGGAAAATGGAATGAAAGCGAATGATACTGTGGAATAGGGGTTGAAGAGCAAGTCCAAAGGTTAATCGCTGAGGTTTGCTTACCGTTGGTTGGAAGGGGGTTGGGGAATGTTGTCGAGTTTTGTGAGGTTAATTAGCGAGTTGGTAGCAGGTTGGTTGTCTCTAGGTGGATTGGGGGATAATTGGTAATTGGATAATAGTTATTTATATTACGAAGTCCTGAATAGCAGACAGCCGCAATAGAGTACTTAAGATACTCGTACGAGTAGGTTAACACTGAAATCTAACTTAAGCGAGTCGAACAGAACGCAACACCAAATTTGTGTCTTATTAATTTGAGTTTTGATGAAGTAGTTACTACAACTACTTACCTATCAATCCAACCCAACCTACCCACCTCAATTCTCAAGCCTCACGCCTCCTGCCTAACAATGCTCTCACCAGCTACCCAAGACATCCCAACATTCACTACATCGCCCCTCACCGTGCCAAAGACATCTACATGCAAGTCATCAAGATATAATTATGCTCTACATGTTTACAGACATACACAAACTTCAACCCCAAAAAACATAAAACATTAAAAAGATCTATATGCAACATCACAAAACTCACTCCTTAGTACCTTACCATATAAAGACTTACACCCCAGAAGAGAAAGCCAGTTTCACTGAAGAGGAGCAAGTCCTATTCGTACAAGAGGAAAGGGCTAACCACTGTGACTGAAAGTAAGAAATGCAACCTCGCAGACCGGAAGAAAAAAGCGTCTCCTCGGCCACCCCACGCAGACATCCCGCCAAATCAGAGTATTCAGGTATCCAGTGTCAAATCCTTGTACAGTCCACATTTCAAGAACCTACCATATCAATGACAGCCCTGCTACAAGAATAACAAACGAACAAACTATACACTTTCGACAGCAAAAGACTATTCGACAATATATCCAGGTGTAGGTTTTCTACTTGTCAAACTTTTAATAGGACAACCTATTCTTCCGACGGGGAATCTGTCAACATTTTTGACATCAAACAACTTCAGGGCCATCATGACAAGTGTCTCTCCGTGTGTTCTGATGCAGGCCTTGATCATACATGGCGTTTGGCTGGGCAGATGGGATTCCGTGCATTGGTCCTCAACCGACTGGTTCAATAGTCTTTGTTTTCTAGCTTTTGCGAAACATTTTTCTCTTAAATAGTTAACTAACAAGGGCTCCGATATAGTGCAGCGTAAAAATTGATTAGATTAGATTAACTAATAGGGTCCTAATCTTAGTTAATCTAATCAACTCGACCTCCTAACCAAAGTTAATAGTTTGATTAATCAAATAATCTAATTAAATTGATTAATTCGGGCCGATATATCGGACCTACGGACCGAGGGCTCGGAGGGTGCCCGGGGTACCGCGTACCCGCTAAGCGAGANAAGTTATATGTTGTCAGCTAATATGCTAAACGTAGTTTCCACCGCACGGAACACGGAACTAACCAACATGATATAGAACAGGAGTGCCTAGGAGTGTACAACAAAGGAGTAGTATATGCTAGGGCCAGGGCTATATAAGCTAGGCTCCTGCCCACAGTAGTACTTAGCTCTCTAGTCATATAAATACAGCTCTTCTAGCCCCTAGCCTTCTATCATATTCCGAACAACATTATATAAACATTCCTATATAATTAAGGAACGCCCCTAATTAATATGAATGTCTATATAACTTAGGAACGTCTTTAATAACTAGGTTATTATATTATCCACTTAATCTTTCCTTTTATTTTAACTCTTTATTAGCCCTCTGAAAGCTTCTCTAAGTGTATTAGTAGTACTTTAAAATATATACTATGAACCTAATTAATTAGATTAAATAAACGCCTCTTAATTTATTTAATCAACCAAAGTTCCTAATCTAATTCAAATCAATTTAATCATGATTTAGTTGATTACTAATTGAATAGTTAACTAACAAAGGCTCCGATATAGTATAGAGGTAAAAATCACAAAGGGGAAGGCCCTCTAAATAAAAGACTTAAAAGTTCTAGAAATTTATAAGCTGTAGTAAAGGTAGTCTATATCCTATCTACTAAATATCCTAACACTAAAGGCTAAGACATTAAGATCTAGGGTATCCCGAATCCATTTTCTTATTATTGTATCTCGAACTACGTCTGGGATGGAAATATTGATGTAAACGAAGCCGTGGTCGGGACACGTATTAGAGAGTACTCGACTGTATCCGTACCCATACCATATCAATAAGAGGGTAGATCGTTTAATTGATGTAACATATTTGAATGTATATCACACCACACACCATACACAAACACATTAACCATCCATTCATCATCATCCATCCATCATCATCCATCCATCATCATCCATTCATCCTCTTCCTGCTTTCTACAACAACCCAAACATGCACTGCATGTATACCTATACCTATACCTATACCTATACTTATTCCCCATCTCCATCTCCAACTACAACCTACACCCTTATATCCAGGTCCTATAATCTATATACCCATCCATCCCATCCCATCCCATCCCATGCCATCCCCAACATCCCAAAAATCCCATTTATACAGAACCCTCCCATCTCTCCCCAGCATATCCCACAGCAACACCCAAATCCCAAAACCCAAAGAAAGAAAAAAAGAAAAAAACCCAGGATATCATCTATCTAAAACTGCCATTCCCACCCCCCACCCATCCCATACCACGCCACCAAACCCAACAGAATAAAAAGAGGATTATCGCATCAGAAAGAAATTCTCTCAGAGAAACCCCGAATCTTTCAGTTCCTTCCGTTACTTTCTATAACTTTCACCACCCACCACCAACAAGAGCGCCTATAATCTTATCACAATAGAAAAAAAAAAGAACACATATAAACACCCAAGAAAAAGAGACGACCAAAAATGCCGACGAAAAAGAAGAGAAGAGAAGACAGAGAAGAAATAATCCATTTTGTTTTTGTCCCCATTTTTTTCTCTACCAAATGCGCTTTTCCATTTTCCATGCCAAAAAAGACAAAAGGGATGTTTGTTGTATGAATAGTGTGGCACTCTGCATACAAAAAGCTCAACCAACACCCAAACAAAAAATAAAGGGAAGCGCTATGTGTCCATCCCCTTCAAGCCCATTGCCAAAGAAAGGGACGACAACCAATGATTCCTCTGATACAAAAAAGAGGGCGAATGGGGAACAGAAGGGGGCCAAATGAAAACACGTCTGTCTGTGTATGTCTATCTGATAACAAAAGAAAAAGGGAGTGAGTGCGAAGGGGTGAAAATAAGAAGAAAAGAAAATGTAACAAGGGGGGTATCCGCATAATATTCCTCTTCCGTAACCCAGGCAACCACAACCACAACCACAACCACAACCCCATCCCTTCTCCCTGATCCATGAAAAACTCCAAAAATATTCCAAACCCCGTGATTTTTTTTGGGCATGCAATATGTACTGTGTGATCCTGCACGTCCTCGAAGGAAAAGAAAGAAAAAAGGAAAAGCTGTCTATAATCGACCCATTGGCGCTCCAAAGTTGAGACTGGGTTTTATTCGTAGTCGTGGCCCATCGTCTTTCTCAGCCAGGTACTCTTCATCGTGACTAATTTCTCGTGAGCGAGTGGTGCTTGATAGACTGACTCCAGACTCGGAAGGGCTTACATTTCCGCTCTTGGAAGCCGCTTCCAGTTTGGAGTCGAGCTGGGCTAGGAAATAATCATCTGCTGATGTTCCGTTGGTGAGTGTAAGGGGACCTGTCAATTCTCTGTCTCCATTATCCTCCTTTGGATCGCCTGCCCCATCATCCCCGAAGGTAGTACTTGCAAGACGGTGAGCTTCGGAATGTTGTCCTTGAGTCGGCGTCGCAGCTTCACTTACTTCGCGAACACCTGCTAGATCTTCGAACTTGGAGATGGAATGAGAAGGTGTGTGACCTGCATGCATCTTTAATCTCATGTTCTCAGGTTGGCCTGCAATCTGAATGGTCATCTTTGCTTTTTCTTCGGAACTGAGGCTCTTTCGGTGGGGTGGGCTTTCGCCAGCTTTCTCTTGTCTGGGTGGATTGAGATTGGGAGATACGGTTGCAGGTGAGCGACCTGGGCTCAATATTTTGGCGACCAAGACAGGATTGACAGCTGAGGCTTTGATGGAGACACCTTCCAACTCAGGTTGAATATATGAAATGTCAATTGACTCGTAATGTGATTCGGGTCTGGTGTTAGGTTCGTGACCGTGAAGAGGCGACTGAACCCCGAAATCCGACGACCGCAGCTCTTTGTGGGCCACACGAATCACATCTTCGCTCGAACTGATCATCGAATCGATTCGCTCCTCGGATGTTGTGCTGAATGACCGACTAGGATTTCTTGGGGCTGGGGCATAGAAGGGCGTGCCATCTGCGTTTCTCCCAGACTCCTGTGGAATTCCCCGAGAACTGCTTTCTCCACTTCCGACCGGCGGTGCTTTCGTGGATGGACTGATAGATGTTGGCGATTTGGACGAAGATTGTTGTTCCCGACATTGATGAGTGACATTTTCGGTGCTGCTTTCTGCGGCGGCCGTCTCCAATTGCTTGATTCTCGCCTTCAATATGGCGATTTCTTGTTCATAGAGCTGCCTCTCCTCTGCCATGACCTCATCTGCGCGTGCTCTATCCGCAATCATATGGGCCTTCTCGCCATCGAATTGTGATCGGATCTTCTGTGTGTATGCTCTCCAATCTTCTACCAATGCTGCGACACTGTTGTCTGCACTTGCGCTTCTTGTCTTGGGGGGAGAGATTGGCGCGCCGCGCTGACCTTGCGAGGGGGATCGAGATTTTTCCATGATGGGATGTGGACTCGAAGAGTTCAGAGAAGAATGGGAATGGGAGCGGGAATGGGTGGAATGGGTGGAATGGGACGAAGGGATGTATGTGGTTTCGGGGATACTGCGTGGGGTGTAGAAAGCCTGAACTCCGGTGGAGAGAAAGGAATCGAATTGCTTTTTGGACATAATGAGGACGGGTACAGCACCAACGATCAGCGGAAGGTGCGATGTTGAGGATACGAAGCGAGGGAAGGAGCCAGTGTGGGAGGGAGAGTGAGAGTGGTAGTAACAGCGAAGATGAACGTGAAAGTGAACGTGAAAGCCGTGGTCAAGTAGGGACGAAGTTTCTTCCCAAGGTTCTTTCCAAGGCTCTTGGGCTGGAGTGTGTTGCTGCGATGACGATGTGCGCCGGCACCTGTCGGATGAGGGCGTTTGGCAGCAGCAGTTGGCGGGGTGGTGGGATGGTGGATGGTGGATGGATGCGATGGAGTAACGGTCCACAATGGGCAGACGGGCAATTATTTATGAGGCATCTTGTTTTTTTTCGCTATCTCTTATTTTCTCTAGTGTATTGTAGTGTTGCTATGTTGATGTGCTGTCAAAACACTTTAACCCAAGAGCTGACAGAGCCAACGAGCCAACCACCTAAATCGGACGGTTTTGTTACAGGTAACAGGAGAAATGGCTCGGCCCGTTCTTGAGCAAGGATGCTCCGATCGTGGGGGTTGCATTCAGGTAAGCCCGTAGGTAAGCCCGTAAGCCTGTAACATGACTGGGCAGGATTCAAACAATTACTAATCAACTACACTAGCTCTAAGTCTGTACCCCCTCTACCCCCTCTACCCCCTTTTCCTATTAACTTTGGCCCATCTCTCATCGCTCCCATACTTCTCCTGGCTATCATCCACCCGGTACTCGCGGGTACCCTCACCGTCTCGCTCGCAGCCCACCACACCATCCAATTCCAATCTATCAGAGATTGGGATAAGCGTACATTGGCCCGCTCTGAGGTTACCGGGCGAATGGTTCGTCTGCGTCTGACAAGCCCCGAAAGAGCCAAAATTGTGGTGCTGGACGTACCGTGGGAGCAATCACCATTGTCCCCCTGAGTGACTGACGTGGCCGCAACCTCGCGGCCTCGGTTCATTAGGCCTCGCTGCCTCGTCTGGGTCCTCCAATTTCTGCCACGGGTTACATCGCATTTATATTTGAATCCGTGGCTTCGTGGGACTGCTCTGCGGCCGGTGAAATCGTGGGTCCAAAGATCCGCCGGCAGTGGGCAGTCAAGAAACGTGGTACGCTTGAATTCAAGAGGATGTCGTCCATGTGGGGTTAAGGTGGGTTCAACACCATAACCACGTAGGCCATGAAGGTCGTACGCCGTCTCAATAACGAACGCTGCATCACTCAGGCTCAGGCTCAACACCATCCAAAACAGAAGCCTCATCTCACGATAATGGCATTGATCATCATTTGGGCGACAACAGCGGCAATGGCGGCACCGTCCATTCAATTCTCCCTCATGAGTTCTCCCTCAAGAGACAGAATAAAAGGACTTGAGTAGTGACTCACTTCTTTCTCCCTCGTGTCTGTCTTCACTCCAAACAACCCCCCCTCGTATTTCTCCATGCGCACTACCAATTTCTTTGACGATCTTGGGATTCTCTTGTTTCTTCGTCCTCTCAATCGACTAGCACGTCTCGACATGTTGAACACCATTGACGACATGGGAGTCCTTTTTGTTTGCAAGCCCCTTAGAGCTTTGCATCGCTTAGCCGAGCTCATCATTGGCGAGGAAAAGCATCAACGAAGACGAAGGGCACGGCAGGTGAAGAGGTTGCAAGCGAGGACCCAAAAGGAGAAGGCTTTACCGCCTATTTACATTGACCATTCGTGGCCGCCACTTGATATGGAGAAGAAAAGTTCACGTTTCAAGATACTGGGCAGATGAGCGTTGACTTTTCCTTTTTGGCTTTGATCTTTTGGTGGATCTTGGCGGCTTGATCTTAGGAGCGTGAAGGTGCTACATTTTTCTTTCCTATTCTCGTTGGAGGGGTATATAGCGTTGAGTAGCTAGTAGTGCTGCTTCCTCATGAGATTGTGACCATTTGATTCTGAGATTGAATACTCACATTCATGAATATAGGCTCGATACGATACACATCAGCTTTCGAGAACGTTCAAAATACCGGTAGCGGATAGGATGGCTATCAGGAGGACAGTGAACATGTCAAAGGGCAGCGCCGTGGCAGAGAGAAAGTCACAAAGGCCGACGGAGAGCATGAAGGTCGACACAAGGTCCCGATATATACGACATCAACGAGATGGATTCAATATACAACACATCACACGACAGAGCGACACGTGCAACCCAAACTGCAGGGGAAGAAGTAGAGCACAACGGGAGGCGAGGCCCTTCGGAGATTTCTCTACGTCGAATCGAGTGTTATCCTTCGCGGAGATCATGAATACGGCGATACATCCTGGGGTACCCTTTTTTCCCCCGACGAACAACACGACCTCAGCAAAACAGAGGAACCACGATTCCTACCTTTCAAAGCACACGACTCTTCAGGATCTTCCATTTCTCGCCCCAGTCACACGGCACTCATCCCATTCCATTAGATATCGTGATATCTCATTTTCCATTTGTCAGAAATCTATCAATTTCCTGCGTTCAAATATCAACCTGTGTCTACCCATGCCGTGAACGGTTACCTCATTTCTCGTCTAAATTGACGAAAGTATTTCGATTGAATGCTTCCGGTTCATTATCTGTGTCTACTAAACTAGTCACGGTTTTAATGACAAAATAACTTTAAATTTAGAGACTGTCTGATGCGATCCCCATCCCCCGATGGGCTAGATCAGTGCAATGGCGCATCTCAACTCTCGCCTCCAAAGACGTCCCTTAGCAAAGCAGAAACCAACCTTAATCACCAATACTCCGTGTTCGATTACACGGCTAAAATTGGACGCCAAAGCTGTAAAGATCTTTTGGACAGGGGGGCTCGAACCTTCGACCCTTGTCGAAGCCGACTTGGGCGAGGATCTACACTTTTGAATTTTGGCCCCAGAGACCCCATCCCAATAAGCATTGATTACCACGGGACAAGTTACACAAAAAATATTTTCGAGTGGAATCGCATAAAAATAAATGCCAGATAGGGATACGTGAAACTGCAGCAAAAGAAAACAGCTGTACTCGTAAAACACCCCTAGTCGAGAAAACCAATCAAGTACGTAAAGTTTGAAGGGACCGTGCAGAGAAAGCTTTATTGAGGATTAGACCATGAATTCTCCGTAAATAGGACCTAGTCTGGTATCAAACCCTTCCCTTGGAAATATATTATATACATATACACTTCCCCTGGTGCGAGAGCTGTACTTGTACCCGTACCCGCTGCACCTGCCTGCAAAAATATCCCATCCCCATCTCCATCGCCATCCCCATTCTGTTCGTCCATCGCCAGCGATACCCACCTTGACGAAGCTAATCAGGTCGGACGGATCTAGATTGGCTTGACTCCGTAGATTGAGTGTCAGTACCAGTACTTCCGGACCAGCGCTAACCCTTCGCCCTCGCGAATTGGTTCCCATTGTTCCCATTGCAACCTCTGCCCTTTCCTTCCATTCGACGCCATGAGAACAGCAGCTTGAACATCACCATCCAGAGTTGAACTTGCATCGACGAATACAACGTGGCACAGTCGCACTTTTCCTCAAGCCAATCACCCCCCCTTACTAGGACCCAAACCCGTTAGCGTACATACAGCTACAACGCAGCAAAAAATGCCAGGCTCAGGCTCCGGCTCCGGCTCAGGCTCTGGCTCAGAGTCCGCATCAGACTCGTCGCCCGTGGAGATTTCTGAGCACCCGCGAGAGGTCGAAGAAGACACGAAAGAAGGCATCAGGGACCCGTCGGCGGTCACGAGCAAGAGTGGAAACGACGCAGGAGCAGGGAATGATCAATTGCAAACGCCCACCTCCTTCCACACATTCAAGCTAATGCCAATGGCACCCACCAGCACTGCCGTCGCTCCCACACCCACAACACCTGCGAACCCAAACACGAGCGCGCATCCAGCTTCACAGCCCACGAGTGCTACAGCCAACATGGGCATTCAGCCACAGGGCAAGCAGAATCTTGAGGGCACCGCAACGCCTACCTCTGAGGCGCGGATGAACCCTCCCCCTCGCCCTCCAATGGCCACGCCCGTCCGGGAGATGCGTGAAGGCTCACATGTTTCTGGCGGCAGCGCGCGCAAGCCTCGACAGAATCTGGATGAGAAGGACCATATTGCGATGCTCAAGGCCTGCTATGAGCAGAAACACAATTTCAAGGAGGGCACGAAGGCCCAATTCTGGACGGGGGTCAACCAAGCCTTCTCCAATGAGACCGGAAAGGTCCTCGCACAGATGAGCGCGACAGTGGGAAGACTGGTTGAAAACCGCAGAAGGGCAGTCTCAGACTGGGAGAACGGCGTGATTCCAAACAAGCCTGGCGGAGAATTGAATGACAGGCTGGATCAATGGATTGAATTCTTGAAAGTCGAGGACGCCGACGCAGAAGCGGAAAGAATGAGACAGGTGGATGCTAGGAGAAAAATTGAAGAGGAACGAAAGGAGGCCAGGAGACAAGCAATTGCTGCAGAATCATTGGCGCAAGCTCAAAATCCCGGTGTGCGGATAGTTACTGGTCCTGCCCCTCCTGCGCCAATACAACAAGTCCAGCAAATTCCAAACCCACAGCACCAAGTCCCACCGCCACACTCTCAGCCTCCCCAGCATGGCCATCATATCCACCAACATCAGCAGCACCACCCAATACCGCACCAAACTCAACATTCAATTCAACAAGGCCCTCCACCACATGGAGGAGAGATGGTACCACACCAGCAGTCCAATGGGCAACCTGATATCAATGGTTATCGCCCAGCAAAGAGAAGACGTATGAATGAACGAGCGCTCACTCAAGAATTGCAGCAGCAGATCCAGCATGAACAATGGCAACAGAACCCACCAGTTCAACAAGTGCAACAATACCCAGTCGGCCCAGTCGCGCATCCTCCCGAACCTCCGAGACGAGTTGTAGTAGAAGGAGCCATGACAAAAGAAGACTGGAGAGAAGTAATGGGCAACGACGCGCGCCTCCGAGCTCTCGAAACGAAAGTCGATCGCATCGAAGTCCTTCTCAACCAGAACAACAAACTCCTTTTACAATTGGTCCAAAATCAGAACACCAAGGATCGAGATCGTCACCATGAAGAGGAAAGGGTTCCAGTGCATTTGGACGCTGAATTTGAGCGGGATTACTTGTGAGCCAATACCCCACAAAGAAACCTTTGAGATGAGAGCGAAATACTGAGATTTGTGATTTCTTGAGATCGGGTGCTTATGCGAAGACGCCTCGACCGGTTCCTTGACGTGGCTACTTTTCATGCGTGGAATTTGCTATCATATATGATATGATTCCTCTCGCTTGACATCTATGTTATCATCGGCCGTCTGTTCTATTAAGCGCTGTATCAACTCTCAAAATTTCTTGCGTCGTCCTTGGTATTTCGCGACATCATACATAACACCTGTGCATTAATATTTTTCGTTGGCTCTTTTTGTCGCTTCTATATGGATCTGAACTGGATTTAGAGCTGGCTCGGTCTCTTTTCTTTGGCACAGTGAGTTACTCCTCCATTTTCTCTTTTTACTCTCCCTTTATATATGCTAATTTTGAATGTAATAGATAAAATAGTTTTTTCACTGTTTCTGCATGGAGATGTGCATATGTATCACTGGCTTTCTTGCATTTATCAAAGGTTTTTTGGGCGAAAATCCGGGGTTTCTTTTTTCGTTGGGTGTGAGGTGATGGCGGCGAATGGAGTGTTAATGGGGGAAATGGAAAAACAGTTGCAGGGACGTTGCTAGGCTTGTGGGGAAATCAGGTGGCAGGAGGGAATTTAAGATGAATGTGTGTTGCGCGTTGTCTTTGTATGAATATGTTGCAATGGATGGGATGGATCGGTGAATGGATGGATTTTGTTATATATTTAGTTATATAATTCTTTGCAGGTTTTTTTTCTTTTATTTCGAGATACGTAACGCAAAACACTAATCTCTTCATATATTGAGATACAATACCGGAGTAAATCGGTACCTATCAAGAAGCAAGCTTGAAAGTACTGTACTGCTGTAGCTGCTTTTTTCCATCCAGTACGAGTACCGTACCCTGCTTGAGGTTACTATACCTACCGTCTTTCTTTTCCGGAAACAAGCTCAAGATCTTGTATGGGGGAGGTAAAACGCTCTACGGCTTCATCTGAAGAATACACGTTTTGTGCATGCCCTTCTTTTGGGTCCTAACTACTGTACTGTACTGTATGAAGAGGCTACGCGAAAAGTCTAGTCCAGAACAGTCTAAGGGTAGGATGGGTAGGCGAGGGCTTGGGGGTCTACTGTCTACTCGTCTACTCGCTGGTGCTCGTACTGTAGTGTAGGTACAAGGTTCATCGCCACCGGGTGCCGGACTCGTAATTTTCTTCTTTTCCGGAAACGAGGGGAGATCTTGTAT
>LT855418.1:1493860-1517927 GCA_900184765.1 Hymenoscyphus fraxineus
GGGGGGGAGAGTACGAGTAATCGCTACTATTGGAAACTTGGATGGGTAGGCGAGGGCTTGGGAGTCTACAGTCTAGCGTCTACTCGTACTAGTAGGTACAAGGTTCATCGGACTCGTAATTTTCTTTTTTTCCGGAAACGAGGTGGAGATCTTGTATTTTGGGGGGGAAACGGACTAGGGTTTTATTGTCGTCTGAATTACACACGTTTTGTAGTAGTACTGTACTAGCACATGATTTTTGTGATGGAGTGATGAGTTGGCCTGGAGGATAGGTAGGCGAGGGCTTGGGGTTTAGGTAGGTAGGTACGTTGGAAACGAGGTGGAGATCTTGTATTTTGCGAGGTAAAACGGACTACCGGTACGGCTTCATTGCCGTCTGAATTACACACGTTTTGTGCACGCCTTTTCTGGAGTCCTAACTTGGAGAGATACGCGAGGGCTTGGAAGGTCTACGTACGAGTAATCGCCTCTTTTGGAAACTCGGTGCACATCTTATATTTTAGAGGTAAAACGGACTACGGCTTCATTGCCGTCTGAATTACACACGTTTTGCCCATGAGAAGTTTGCGGAACCGATGGGCGGGTCTTGTATGTTACGAGGTAAAACGGGCTAGGGCTTCATCTGAAGAAACCCACGTTTTGACCCACGTGGGTTTTTGCGTCTGCATCCTTACGACGATATGTGGAGGGAGGCGTGGGGCACACGGTTGTTTTTGGAAACTCAAAGGTCTTGATGGGTTTGCTTTGTTCTTCTTCGCTTAAGTTTCCTTTTTTGCGTTTTTCCGTTTTTGGATTTTGGTTTTGGGGAGGTCGGATAGATACCAGTAGTGGCGTTGGGGCGGACGTCAGATACGAGGGCCGTCGCATCCGTAGAGGTTCTTGCTCAAGCTGCTCTTCTGACAGCTTCATGCGAGAGGGCACTGGTGCTGTGCTGGTATAGTTACGGGTAACGGGTGTGCTTTTTCGCATGAGAGGGCGAAACTGGTGTTCCGTGCGCTCGCAACGTGAGGGTGATGCAAGACTGTTGCGGGCGAGGAATTGGGCATTAATGTTTCTATTTTTTTCTTCTTTTTTTCCTTTTTTGGAGAAGAGGAGAGAGACTACGACTAGTTTGCGGTTTTAGGGAACTTCCAAGGTGAAGGTTGGTTTGGTGGTCCTGCGGCCTGGAGGTTCCTCCCCCTCCTTTGACAGCTTCCAGAATAAAGTAACTTCCTTCTGGTTTTTTCGGATTTTTGGATTTTTGGATTTTTGGATTTATGATGTCGACCGTCCACCGGTGGCGAGGTGGCGTGCTGTATCGTACCGTGCTTTGGTAAAAGAGTGATTTTGCGGCCGATTTTTAGAAATAGTATTATAGTTTATTAGCGTATGGATAATTAGGTTTATAACTTATTGAGCAAGTTTAGCAGACGTAATTTAGTGACGATTTAGTAACGAGTTAGTATGAAGTAAAGAGAACGCAAGGACGGTTTCTGATGCAAATACAAATACGAGGAGTCTATTTCGAACACGAAGGCTTATATCGCTCGAACTAGGCTCAATTGAGGACTAAAAAGTGGGATGACCTGTGAATTAACTTTTGTTAGCACTAACAACACTCAAGCCTCCTAAAATGGCGCTTGTTAGTTTCACAGTATTTGCACTGATATTGCACGGAACTCGTCCACTTTTTAGTATAAACCTAACTTCTAAACTCTCACTAAAAACCGCTGGCAAAATCACCCTATAGAGTTGCTGGATGATGTTTGTTTAGTGGCGTGTGGTGTGTGTGCGGACTTGGGGCTAGGAGAACAGGAAGGTTTGAGGTCTGAACTGAACTTGGGAGGTTCGGGTGGTGGAGGTGGGATGCGAACGACTACTGTGGAAAGAATTAGGCGAGGTTCGGCGGGTGGAAACTGGTTTTCGCTTAGGGTGTGGGTTTATCCAGACGCAGTGGTGCCCGGTTCCCCTTCTTTGACCGATGGGATTGGGGAAAGATTGGGTGGCTCGCTTCTGGTTTTACGTAGCAGATGGGAATGAGAATGGATAATGAGTTATGGTATTGAGATCTTTAGTTGGGTGGAGCTTAGTTTGAAAATCTGGTTGTGAGATTTCATATTCCAATTTGCCGATTCCTGGAGATTAGATATATGAGATGTAAATATGATGATGTGAAAATGGAGAGTGCTCCTTTATAGTTACAAGGACTTTACGAGGTGTGAGTGTTTGTATTTTGTGAAGTTTATAAGATGTTTGGTTAAGATGAAAGATACTGTGAATATTTACGTTGGGCAGGTCAGGTGAAATAAGCGAGGCTTGGGAGTAAAAAAGTTCACAAAATGTTTGATTAAGATGAAAGGATATTGTAAAGATCTGTGATAAGAACGTTGCAATAAAATTTCCAGGTACAATAAGCGAGTCTTGGCATTTTGAAATGGATTTACAAATCCGCGAATGTTTATCCCACGTACTAACATCAGAACAGATGTCTAGTCGCTCCCCATCATCATCTGCAAGCTCTTCTTATAATCACTGGTCCCATTATTGGGATCTCGATCTGTAGCCTTGCAACTGCTATACTGCTTTCCATTGCCATGTGCGCCATCAATTCTCATGAAAGTCTGTCCTTTCGCTTTCAGCATATTCTTAGCAGCGTCTTCATACCATCCATTAATAAAGTCGCCATGGAAGCAATATCCATCACCAATCTACCAGCAAAGTCAACACCTCTTATACCCACAATAGTATGATCGGTGCAAAACTCACCTCACCACAAGCAAGCTTAAAGGGCGGCACACCGTTCCACCCCTTTGGGATTGCCTTCTTGGTATCATACCTAATACTAAACCTCAAACTCGGCATCCTCTTCATCCCAGTCGGACAACTTCCTCCATTCTCAGCCGCATAAGCATACCTCTTGACATCCTTCACATCCACACAATCGGGGAATCTCAAAATAACCTGCATATGCGCCGTGCAAGTCACTCTCGGAAACGTAGCTCTAGGTCTGGAACTGCGATCTTCCGGTCCGGCATCACACCACCATGTTAGAGCGTTGACCTTTTCGTTGATATCAGATTGCGATTTTGCAGATGCATTCCCGGCGATGGCGGCGAAGTTAGGCGGGAAGGGAATCTCGGCATGGTCGATTTGTTCGTAGTAGGTTTTGAAAGTTGCAGGGTAGATTTCTGTGTATGTTTCTCCGTTCACGTAGTAGAGTGTTGGGGCCCCTATGTCGCGTCTTAGTTTGGAAGTGGGAAAGGAGGGAGGGTGGAATACAATATATTGAGAGATCATTGGGGTTCTCGCCTGAAGGACAGCCTTTTTGTAACTCGACGGTTGTGGGAAGGTCCTTGGTTATTGTGTCGGAGCCGTAGAAAGAGTGCATGTGCGATTTGTATTTTCCTGGGAAGACTAGAGGGTCGATGTTCTTGCGCATAAAGGGTTTATGCTCGATGTCTGTCAAGGCTACTGCGGTGCCTACTAGGAGGAAGAATAGCGTCGGGAAGTACATTTTGGGCTTCAAGAGGAGCGATTGCGGTTGTTACGAATTAGCAGACGGTCTGGAATAAGCTATGAAATTGAGATGTAGAAATGAATGAAATGATATATGTGGGTCTCATATATATCTTTTTTGTAGAATGTGGGGAAGCTTGATTCTTGAGTTCAACTGCCGATTCTAATATTTGCCTATGTTGGTAATTTAAGCGGGAATTCTTCGCAACTCCGCCATCTCACGGATGTATGAACTTGCATGAATTGTCATGAGAATACCAAAAACTATCCTGGAAAGTGGTACGTTCTCCACCAAAGAGAACATATCTTGATAAATAGCTTTATCGCGTGGAGTTCATATAGCGACCTATAGGGGTTTTGCCGAGCGAGCTAACTCGCTCAGTGGGTGGGAATCAGCCAGTGGTTATTCCAGGCCGCCCGCTTAGGCTCCCTTTACTCTGTTGGATTGGTAATACTAGAAATTTTTGCATCTCATTTTGCTTGCTTTCTAATCACTCGAAAGTGTCAATGGGTATGCTGGGCCTTTTGAGCCTGTATAAAATCATATTTTGTATACAATGACTGTTTTCTTTTAGAGAAAAGTAGGAAGAATTATGGTTTTTTTTCGCCTCTTTATACAAGCAAAAGCATCCTTCCATGCACTGAGAATCTCACAGTACTATTGTGTCATATTCTTCCAATGCCCCGGTCATCTCGATGGCTTTTTAACCATTTCGATTACCATCATGAAAGGCGATGGTCTGACTGTCATGCTCACAATATCGTAGTTTCCAAACATTCTTGGGTTGCGGCCCACCGCTATAGAAGACCTAGGAGTTAGTATTGCCATTCAAATTGAAAAGCTACAAAAAAAGGGTGAAAAAAGCTCAAAAGAGGGAGATCGACTGGGATAACACCTACTATTGAGCCATGAATAGTTGTTATCATTACCACAGAGAAGTTTAAACATTTCATCCTCAACACCAGGTGCGTCCTTCCTCAAAACAGTTGCATCCCCCACAGCACTAGATTCCCCTTCATTCACTCCCATAGCACTTCGAGCCGCAAGTATATCCCTCCGAGTCTCATAGTTTTCTATATCCTCCGAGATCAAGAAGAACCTTTCAGGTTTTATGTTCTTGAGATATCTGGTTTCCTGTTGGATCAACGATTAGTACACAGCGCCTGGGATTTGATAGAGAAAGAGATATGGATGTTACCTTGATCCCGTAATACAGGAGTTGAGATACTGGAATAGCTCTTCTTAGGTCGCTTCCATCTTGTACCGGAAGAAAATCGTCGTCTTCAGTCATTATGTTTTCACCCTTCTCGTCAACTTGATAGCGGTTTGCATCGTTGGTTGCAAAACGCGCATGGGTAACAATAGCAGCATAATATTTGCCATCCTTTGCGACTGTTGCAATGCTAAAGTCAACGACAGCATTAGATAAACGACGTGTGGAGTGGATCCATATACGTTGCCAACCACCTTCCATGGGAAATCCGTATTTGCCGAAAAACTCCATTTCAACAAGGCCTTTGAAAAGACTACCGTACTCAAGTGACTCTTGTAGGGTCAATTTCGTGACATAATAATACTTGTTTAGTCTTATGGTATAGTCTCTGCTTTGCACTGGGCTAGCGACAAGTTGGAGGGCTTTTATTCCACGAAGTGTTAACTCCTCAGGACTTCTGAGCTCTTTTGGTGGTACTTCCTCTTCTCCGGAGCAGTCGCTTTTGCACGTTGAAAGATCTTTACCTCTACGTACTATTCTGGTAGTGTGAAGATATTCGTGGGCTCTAGTATGAAAAGGTAAAGTTTCTTTGTGCTGCGTGTCTCTGCTTCTAGCTGGTATGGCTTGAGCATGGTTGACATTGTATACTGCCACATAGATTAGACTGTTTCATTGACTCAATGAATCGGTGCGAAAGATTTCTCACCATCAGTCTCAAAGCTCGAAAGAGCTCTGCAGAAGGTCCTGGGTATGCCGCCAATCGCAGCTAACCCCAGAAGAAAATATTCCCTGTTCAAAAGCATTTTCAAGAATGAAGAAGCAAGAAAGTGTAGGCCGGAGAATAAGAGTCCTGTTTTCAGCACCTTTCATCCCAGCCCCTGTAAAATCTGGTTTTACAAAAGATCTAATTCGCTTTGATACTAGGGCTTTCATTAATCAAACAGAATTACCTTTAACTCTAATAAAAAACCCTGACAAAGTAATGACATCGTACTCTGGTCAATTTGGTTAGAGCCAATGCTTGTATTTCAAATTACCATGCGACAATACCTACATACGAGGCTCATACTATGCCCCCCCTCCCTTTCAAAACAAAGGTTACTCGTGCAAGGGGGTACACATTGTGTTTTGTGGGGGAGACAGTGTAAATTCTAATTTCCACCAATAAAACTGTTCCTAACTGAGTTCATTTGGTGAACTAACTACCGATATTATAGCTTAATGTTAATTGGCTAGAATAGACTTTTCTAGGGGCTATAAAATCACTCCAAACTACACGAGTGGGATAGGGGGACTCAGACTTGGAAGGGTATATGTATTAGAAATAAGCATTTGGCAGACGTCCTTCGGGACACCATTAGTGCAATGGTAGCAAAATCACATTTCAAATCGTCTTCTTTCTACACGAAATACACTTTATTTTAGGAGGGAGTAGTAGTATCTCCTTTATTTGCTTTTCGTCTTGTTCTCTGGAGTAGATGTAAACAAGTTTTCAGATGGTCAAGTGAGCAAAGTTTGTCGTTGTGCTTTTAGCTATACAGAGGATCAAGTGCTACAATCCCGAATTGGATTAGCTTACTTTAACAGCAATCTGCCCGAGGAGCAGAACTCTCCGAAGGGAACCGGTTGAGAGCAACCAATCCTATTAATTCCCATTGGACTACCTCCACAAATAAACTACCTCAAATCACTACGACTACCTCTGCTTACACGTATCTGGAAACGACTGCATACTTTCTGAAAGAAATTAAAAATTACTTTGACATTGCAAGTGTTCTTTTTCGTACCTGTGGCTTGTTCACTACTGGTTTAATGGCGCGGGGTAAACCATGTTGGGACTACCATTAAATATTGTTCTCGAAGGAGGCTGGGTCTCTTCCAAGTGCTTCCCTGCACCCAATAAAATTGACTTCGCCTACTTCCGACCTACCCTTAAATCTATTCAGCTTTTTTTTTTATTTCGCGTCCTAGAGTGTGAAAGTAGTGGCACGGGACATTTCTATGTCGTACATGCCATACCTCCCTTCCGCAGTAGCTTCTGTAAACGGTCCGAGAGTCAATTGGTTTCCATGGTCAATCTTATATACTATTGATGGATGTATGTTAGGATTATGTAATATCTTTCGCACTAGAATGGAACCCTCTGGACTCTCTTTATTGGATAAGAGTAGACTAATAGTTTCTGATCTTGACATAATTTATATATATAGACACGTGAGTAAAGCGTCACGTATGTCATAGAATAAAAAGTCCCCTAGGTCAAGGACTGTAAGTCCGCAATTCAATCGTTCCGCTTACGTTCAAACATATAAACATTCATGAATAAGTCCACGAAACCTTTACTAGAAATATATTTGAAACGAACGCTGAACTATGAAAAATGTACGATTCATTCATTCATTCAAAGTTATATTATGATACAGTACACAAACACCGACCCGCAAAGATAGAGTGGCAAATAGGTAAATTGATCTCAGCGTTGCGTGACTTCACTTTATAGGGATCTATGTTTTGTAATGTAGGTACTAGTTGGAGTATAAGTATGCCCTGAGTTGCCTCTAACGCTGTTATTTCAAGCACTGTTACACCAACACATACCCTGTTATTTTTGGGGGTTTTTGGGAAGAAGTGATTGTTTTCTTCCCCCGGCCCTAGCATTGGGAAATAGCAAGTCACGAGTTTTGGTGTTATGGATTCTGGAAATTTTAGATTAAGATGTATTCACTAGCTATAAGCTCTTTGTAGTGAAGAGGCGATTCCAGGAGTCGACTTACAACCTAGTATGTAGCAGTAATAAAATTATACTTAATACACTTTGTCTCAATAACTTGTTTAATCCGTGAGCTAGCAGTGATCTGGAAGGCTCAAACGAGCAAGCACTAAAATATCAATATCTTCTTACAAGAATTGGCAAATATTAAAAGTATTCGAAAGAAACAAAGAATTCGTAAATAGCAAACAAACTTGGGATCGGATTCACTTGAAATCATAGCTGAACCTTTACTAGATATCAGTATTGGAGGACAGAAGATTTCAGTGGTAAATCTTGTATTAGTCCATACAGCATTGACCAGAATTCCAGCGTCTTAGAACAACATAATTGGCTTGGCTTATTTTCTGATTTTGTTATGTGCCTACCGGTAGGATGTATGACTCAATGATTTGATCCACCTTTTTTGCTTTTCGCTTGGGCACATGAACATCAATAAGTTGCTTTCCTTCTGCGTATAAATTGTTTCATAAAATTGCGTAAAGACATTGAGTTTCTCACCCTGATATAACGTTTTCAAGAATAAGAAATGAAAACAAAAAAACGCTACATCCTCTTTCCTTCAACAATAACTTAAAACAATAGTAAAAGACTCGCAACCAAACCACTCATGACAACCGAAGCTGGTCGTTTTGAAAGACTGCTTGTTGAACTTGATACCTGAGCAAATGTTGACGATTGTGGGGATCCTGTCCCATTGGAAGAATTAGCCGAAGTCAGGGATGAGCTCAATGCCGATGTTGGAAGCGAAGCAACAGCTGGGGACGTGGATTTTGTCACATGTGAAATACTTGCTTGGATTCCAGTAATAGGAATTGTTGTAGCACCGGTAAGAACCAGATACGTACTTGCCCTCTGGTTGCCAGAGGCACTGAGGATGGTCGTACTCCCTTTAAATCCAGAAGGCAGTGGCGCCGTAAGCGTAAAACTCATTGTCTGGTCTGGAGATCCAACGATTATGTTTGGTGTTCCTGAGATCAACGTTGTTGAATATGGGGACAGAGATGGGATGGGATGTGTGGTTGCTCTAGTATGAACCAGATATGTACTCTGTTTGCTATCTCCTGGTACATCCACGACTCTTGTATCCCCCAAAAATCCAGAAGGTAAAGGCGCTGTGAGGGCAATATATGTTGCCTGGTCTGCAATTCCTATGATCACGTTGGGGATTTCTGAGATTATTGTCGTTGGATATGGTCCATGAGACGGAATGGAGGTCGTTTTTGCACCTGATAGAACCAAACTGGTACTTGGCTCCCCGTCTACTGAAGCTAAATTAATGGCTTTGCTCCCCAAACTTTCCAGACTTGTGGAAGAAACTGAAGTAGGCAAAGGAAAAGTCTTGGCCCCTCCCGAGACACCTAAAATAATATTTGGGTTCTCGCTTATGACTGTTGTTGGTAGATGAGGTGGCAAGTCAGGCATCAGTGGCATTTTTCCGCCCTCGGGATAGGCAATGGGCTGTGCGTTTGCAGTCCGAACGGGAATCGAGACTGGAGATAGACCAACGAGTGAGGCAATCAAACCTTCTAGACTTTTGTCTGCAGACGCTGTTGTTGCTGACTGTGAAGTTTGAGTTTGTGAACCTTGACTCAAAGTCTGCTTTTGATTGGGAATCGGTCCTTGACCGGGGCTAGCATTTTGACTTGAGATCGGATTTTGGTTCTGATTCTGCTGTTGAGTTTGAGCTGGAAGTTGACTTTGAGTGGGACGGATTGTTGGCCTAATATCTTCAGGAACTACGGGCATTTCTGACCCGTCAGCTGGGTGACTTTGTGTCGGAACCGGCTTATTGAGTGAAGGGGGTTCATTGACTGAAGACGGAATGTTTATAGGAGGCTGTAAGGTGGATGTATGAGGTGCATTTCGGATACTTGGACTTGGAGCATCCGTTTTCAACGCTGGTGCTTCCAAGACAGAGGATAATATTGGAGAATCACTGGATGTAGCTGTAGGCGTCACTGTAATTACAGTTGAGCTCGTTAGATCTCCACCAGCATCTAAAACACCGTTTAGTAAAAAAAGCAGAATGATATTGGCTTTGAACGTACTTTGAGTCACTGGACTGACCTGAGTGCATTTATCACGCTTGAGTACCCTTGGTCCTGCGGGTATGCAAGATACAAGTTGTGGAAATTCACTTGCTGCGAAGTCAACAGCTTGCTGGGCAGGATACCCGTAATTTTCGGCACCTGAAAGTTGCTCACAAGGCGAAAACCAGTTTGAAAGTGTCTGTACGCTGGAATGTCCTCTTGTGGGGAAATGAATGTATGGAGTGGCAAGAGAAAGAACCGTTGCAGAGATCTGATTACTTTTTCCAGTAGAGAAGTATTCTTCTGCGTTTGAATTTGCTGTGAACGTAGGCGCATCATATAGAGACGTGAATGCACCACCAGTGGAGACTGAAACCTTGTAGTCTGTGCGGAAAGCGACTGTCGTCGTAAGAGTGGCAGTTTTAATAGCCGATAACAAACCCGAACCACTAGTAGTATATAGTGTCGCGGTCAGAGTTTTGGTATCCGAGATTGTTTTGGTCGGGATTGACGTATAGGATTTGGAAAATTCGATATATGAATTCGGTAAACTTGAAATCGTGGCACATACTAAATTCCCTTTCTCATCCTTTACCGCCGGAACGTTTATAACTTTAAGAGTCGGGTACACGTTGAAAGCAGATGGCGAGTTGACGGTCACTCCTGCGGTGACAATTTGGCTTCCGTTTAATAACTTGCATGACTCGCTTGCGCTACCAGCTTCATTATAGTAAAGGGCTATGGGATTCTTCGCTATATCTTTACTATATGGGAAAGATGCGTTCGTGGTGTAAACATTCGTTGTGACAGAGGAGAATGTAGTTGTAGGGTATGGAGTGAC
Organism: Hymenoscyphus fraxineus; assembly: GCA_900184765.1. Lineage (NCBI taxonomy): Eukaryota > Fungi > Ascomycota > Leotiomycetes > Helotiales > Helotiaceae > Hymenoscyphus > Hymenoscyphus fraxineus. The sequence continues at coordinate 1,504,214 of LT855418.1, forward strand.
GTAAGTGGTGATCGAAGTCAAGTTGACTATGGAATATAATGTGATTGTAACATATTTTTCCCAGTAGATTTCGCTAACTGTATCTTGAACCACAAAACAGCAACCTGAAGCTGCAGAAGGTGCACCAGTTGTTGCTGGAACTGTACTGTTGCGAAACCTAGCGGAAGCTGAATCAAAATAATCAGCAACTAAGAAAACCTTTAGGGCCGGGATATAAAAATACTTGACTGAATTTTAGCACCGAAGGCCAAAGATACGGACAAGAAGGCAGAAAGAAATTTGAAGTTGGCCATATCTAGAGTTAGGAAGTGTAAAGACTGGAATGTTTGAGAAATAAAGTCAAGCAACATGCGGCAAGCGTAAATAATTATATCTCATTGGGAGTGATACTGTACGCTTGACAGAACCAGTTTCTACCAAGGCTACAACACAAACGGCAATTTATCTCAAGTTGAACATGCTATAATAGGAGGGCAGCATAGCCTCTGCCCAGAAATTCGTTAAATTGTTCAGCCTCAAAACCCCCTAACTTGAAGTTTGTGTTCCCATTATTTCTGGTTTTCGCGTCTTCTTTCACGTAGAGGTTGTAAGCACATGGCTGAGTACTTGAGTAATCCAATCAAACTGGTACTGTACTACCGCGCAAGCATCTAGCTAGACGAAAAGAAATCTCGACCGGGTCGCTGTAGATCGAGCCCCTACAGTATGAAGAACCGTCAGCTGTTGCTGCAGGTTCTATTTCTGGCGTGATGCAACATGATAAGCAAAGTGGCTCATGGTGCGTCTGCAGGAGCCGCCCCAAAGGCTCCACCCGTCGTTTTCTTCCCCTGATCAATCCATGCCAGTTTCTTACTTTGTTCCGTTCTATGGGCTAATCCCGCCCTTTCTATGCCCAAGGAATTACGGTACCTGTTCACCCACTTCAGATGGGGGCTTGGTCAAAACCCACTTCCGGTACTCGATATCATGTTCTTTCAGACATAAACCATCACTAACTTTATACTATGTAGGGTCACGATTCACAATTACGACCAGAAAATGCATCTGGATCTTTTAACGGCGATACTTATCGCACAGCACATATCAAGAGGCGAATGTGGAGTAAGTGCAAATAGTCTCCTGCAAAGAAACACACCCGCACCAATAGTTGTTCCACCAGCACAAAACTGTAAGAATTCACATCCTACTTTCAAGATTGATACTAACTCAAGTCAAGGGGATGGAATTGATGGTTCTTGGAGTTCTTTTGCTTTTCAAGTTGGGACACCAGCGCAAACTGTACGGCTATTGGTGTCAACTGCCGTTCATCAGACTTCGGTTGTGCTTCCCCAAGGATGTATCGCGTCTGATCCACCAGATTGTGGTAATTTGCGGGGAGGCGAATTTCAGATTAACTCATCAACCACTTACATCAAAAACATTGCAAATCTCAGTACAAATATATATCCTCTCTCCATGGGTTCCAGACTTGGCTATGAGGGTAAAGCAGCCTTCGGGTTCGACGATATTACGATGGGATGGCAGGGAGCAGGAGGACCGTCTTTGAAGAACCAAACTCTTGGTGGAATTGCAACAAAAGACACATATCTAGGCTTGTTTGGATTGACTCCAAGATCGAGCAATTTCACGACATTCAATTCTCCAATTCCAGGATACATCCAAAATCTGAGAAATCAGTCATTGATTCCTTCTACCTCATGGGGTTATACGGCTGGAAACCAATATCGTTTCAACCGTGTATTGGGAAGTCTTACTCTTGGGGGTTACGATCGGTCAAGATTCGTTGCCAACGATGTGTCGTTTTCGTTCAACGAAGAGGATATTAGAGACCTGACTGTTCAAATCGACGCTATTACAGCTAGCAGTAAGAATGGCGAAAAGGCACTTCTACCAAATAAAATTCCTGCATTTTTGGATTCAAGTGAGTATTCCACTCACTGCTTTTCTTCATTCAATTTGATTCGAGTGAAATAAGGAATTGTTCCCTTCCGGAAAACACTTTCTCTTTCTCTCTAATCTGTCTTTGACCCACGGGTAGTTTCTAGAACCGTGGATGGATGCTGATGCGATCATTTTTGACAGGTTTACCGTATCTTTGGCTTCCAATGGGAGCCTGCGTGTTATTCGAAAAAGCCTTCAACTTGACTTGGGATGACACGACGGGGTTGTATCCAATTTCTGGCTCTCAACATGATGCGCTGCTAGCTGAAAGCGCCAATATCACGTTTACTCTAGGGAATTTGACAGAAGGTGTGGCTCTAAACATAACTCTTCCATACTCCGCCTTTGATCTTACAGTTCAGCCACCACTCGTTAGCAACACTACTCGATACTTTCCCCTCAAAAGAGCCACAAACTACACACAATATACACTGGGACGAGTATTCTTCCAAGAAGCATACGTGTATGCTGATTATGACCGCCTTAAATTCTCAGTCTCACAATGCAGATGGGTAGCGGATTCTCAACAGGATATTGTCCCTATTCTCGCCCCTTTGGAGAGAGCTATCGATAACGGCACTTTCAATGACACGGGTAAATCTGACAACAAATCGAAAGCAACCACTTCCATTGCTGCAGGTGGAATAGTGGGGGCGATAGCTATCCTCGCAGCGATTGCCGCGTTCACATTCTTCCGTTTCAAGCGTCGACGTGATCCAGAAGCAGCCAAGGCATCTCAATTATCACCAAGTCAACCAGAAACTGATCCTAACAATTCCTTTACGTTTTTCAAACCGGAGCTTGACGGCTCACTATCAACATCACGCCTCGAATTAGATGCACATAAAGAGCAATGGAGCTATGAGGCAGCGAGTCGTCCTGTTCAACTCTACGAAATGCCATCCGAAGATGTTGCAACTGAAATGAGGGGCGAAGGCCAAATGAGCGAGTTGAGAGGAGAGGGTCAGGTGAGTGAATTGAGGGGAGATGAGAGGGTATTTGAGATGGTTGGGAGTGGCGGAGAGCATGAGATGCAAGGAAGTCAACCACAAGCGAAACATTGCAGTATGATGCCAGCACCGAGCGAGCGGACTAAAGACTCTCAACAGACACAGAACACTAAGTCCTCTCCTGTGAGATAGATCCATCTGGGTTTATTGCTGTATAGTCTTTAGAGTGTCACGGCGAGGTCGAAACCTGTGGGTAAAATACCCTGAAATTCGTGGTTTTGGAACTGTAAGCTGGTCGATTATCAACTCTTTGGTGAAGGGAGGTCATGGCCTGTCAATGTTACTTATGTCCCATGTTATGTATAACGAATAATATCTAGCAAGATTTGTAAGCAGACGAGTCTTCCCTTTTCCCCGCACGCAGCACAGCCACTCATCTTCTCCTATTTCCTCTCATATTTCGTCTCCTAAGATACCAAAACTCCGTGTTTCTCCTCACAAGATGAGTTACAGCTCCTACAATGTGTAATTGCTTAGCCTGTGCCAAATGAGCGCATGTAACTTCTTTGAATCTTTGGGGGGGCTCCAGTGACGAACTGATCCGCTCGAAGGTGCATTCTCAGCATGGCTTCCTCTTGCCATCTGAACGGATTTCACCATGGTTCTTTCATTCTTGCAGTATATTCTATTTTCTCTTTTCGTCGTAAAACGCCCTATTTGGCAGGTTGCTTCTGGCTAAATAGCTGATCAGTACTACCAGTATATTTTAGACCAGCCTGGTGCCGTGATTGTGCGAATCGCGATACTACATTACCAGGATCTTGTGTTGCCGTGCGACTCGTACCCGAGGATATTTCGTCGGTTACACGAACGGAATGTGTTTCTTAGTGGAAGGGTATTTTGTTGTTCCTGGAAGGTTCTCAAAAGTCTACATATATAAGGATTGATTGGAAGGAAAGCTGGCAATCATTGAAGGAATTTTTACAACAACTGTGTTGCCACCTGTTGAAAGGGGCTCCTACAGTACCGTGAGAGGCACAGTCATTACTCTGAACATACCTATGTTAGAATCTTATTGTTCTTGAAGCCTTGCACAACTAAAACAATTATCCGAATAGTTTAGAATAATTATTACCTCTCACGTCTTGTTAACCTAGCTAAATTAGGACAAATAATTTACTTGTGCTAAACACTTGGCATAATGAATTTTGATAGTGGGTACAGAGTAATGACCAGGCATCTTAGATTGTTTGTGGTTGCAAATGCGAGGAGTATTGTAACCAGGGGGGGGCTTTTTCTGGCACTGTAGCCGAGCTACGGCGGTCTGCATGCAGTGGAAACTCGAGGTTCCTTTAGCATGAACCTTCCTTGAAGTCCTCCTCGAGATTCAATTTCTTATCGTTCATTGGTTCAAATTACGATTTTGTGACTATTGACCAAATCTTTTCCATATACGCTTTTCCCGATGGACTCTATACTTGATGCATACGGAAACGTTTTGGTATCTTGAAGAAGGGAACGCTAGAACAGTAACCCATGCGGGAACCTCTGCATGCACTCACGCTACTGTGCAGTACATATAAAATTCACAATACAGATTGCTGCGCCTCTCAGGGTTATTGTGGCCTAAAGGCATTATACAAGACTGCCTTCCTATATCTTCTCTAGGGTTTGTTTCTTAAAGCTGATGTGGGTCCGCATACTTCGATTTCCTCTTCTGATATCAGCAATCATAATGGTAAATTTAATTGACTCTTTACCCTCATTTCTTACGGGCCTGACGTTAGCTTTAGCAACGTTCCGGTCTGTTACTGCGGTATCAACGAGTATGTAACACAAAAAGGAACTGTAATGATACGATCAAATAACACATCAATAGCGAATACGTTCAAAATCACGACCCTTCAAACAATTACTCCATCAATTCCATCCTCGACAAATCTGGCCGCGACGGCGACTCAAAATTGTTGTTTTCTTGTCCAAGACACCGTTCATGGGGCATGGTGGGAACAATACAGGACCCTAACTTCCTTTAAAAATGTGAATTTCACATCATATACGTATTATGTCACTCGTTACTCAAATTAAACGATCACCAATACAAACGCCCGAGTGTTTGCAACGAATGCTACGTTCTACCTTATACTGAGACCAGGGGTAGAGACCCTATGTCTACGTATGTCAATTCAAACCCAGGTCCGTATTATGAGGGGGAAAAGTTGGTACCCACTGGAAATATCACCCAGACTGTAGTTGGCGAACAGACGATGTAAGTTCCTTGTAATCGCAGAAGCTACAAGGGCTTTTTACTTTGTGGCTCTTCGGCCAACAAACGAAGAAACTCGCCAGCTGCATTTTACATATGTTCCACCGTAAAGGTAATAACAGCAGCTCCTGTCACGGATTCTCTTGGATCATTTGTATGTGGGACACAAGGGGTAGTCACAAACGCGTGGGTGACTGATGCAGATGCGTTTCGAACAATCGATAACGAAAATTCCAATGCGCAATTTTATTGGGAAACTTCCAAAATCCCAGACGTGAAATAACCAACTACTACATTTACTTCAATCCTCACTACAACTTACCTTCATTACCAGTCGAGCTTCCCAGTCACAGAAACTTATACTTGGGAACTCGAGTCCTACTCTAATTCCCATGCTCCATTTCTAACTGCGGGGGTGGGTGCTGTACTGCTCTTGATTGCGTTTTGAATTCAAGAATGAAAACGAGGGAAGCTTTGATGTTTCATCAGTAGTTAGGATAAAACTAGGTTCGGGACGAAATATACGTATAAACCAAACGACAGTACTTAAAAATTATACGCGATAATACCAAAAAATATGTCTTCTGCGCAGATTTGAATGTTATGTGAAGAAAAAGACGGTTAGTCCCTGAATCTCATCTAGTGAATTCATGGATGAAGTAGGGACACTGTAAGAAGAGCCAACATAAGATTTCCGCCTAAGATCATTTAATTATCCTATTCTCACTTCAAAAAAGAGGCGTAGTTTATTTTGCAGAAGTTTTTCTGGTTTCCAAAAGTCAAATGAACTAACTACTGTACAGATCACTTTACTCGCTAATTCCCACAAATTAAGCGAGTCTTGGCAACCAAGTTGGCAACGAGCGACGTTTGTTTTCGCGCTCTTACTAAGCGCTAGTGGTTATTTTGACGATAACTCTAAGACAATAATTACAGAAGAGATATTACAGAAACATCACCTAGCAGATCATTAATAAGTCAATTTGGATTCGTCATGTTCACTTGGACCAGATAGGATAATGAGAAAGAGTTTTTATGGACTGGGAAAACTCTCTGGGCTATGTAATTAAATATCAAATGACTAGTGGTGTACATAGAAGCCTAGGGGGACTTTTACATGTTTCGTGTCTAATGCGATCGTTGATTTCTAGAATATAGGATTCGGACTAATATTAAACGAGCGAAACATAGCTCGCTCAACTTTTTCCACGGAACCAGAAAAACGACGTCAGTTTCATTTTTCTCTTCCAGTTTACTCAGTCTATTATGTCAATTATGAATCCCCTCCTGTAATTTGTAATGCTTATAACAACACAGTTATCATTGTTCCAAAAATGACACTCACCAACCCAGTCCTAAGATTATTTCCCATATTCCCGGAAGGCTTAGCGGTACCCCCACTCACATCCCCACTTTCCGCCGATGCCTGAAAGTTCTGCTCGGACAGCAAGGCCTGAACTGCTTGCAATTCGCTCACCTCATTCTCTGAATCATTCGAAGAATTCGATTCCTTCCAGTTCCACTCAAATGCGCATCTCTTTTCATCACAAGCCTTCCCTGCTGCCACAGCCGTAGTTCTCACTACCGGCAAGATGACGGAAGATGTATAAGGAGCAACCGACATAGTATCGACAAGATTACGAATCAAAATACCTTTGGCGATATGCTGAGAGTCTGGGCATCCGGTAGCCTCGCATAACTCCTTCGCTATACCATCAGGGAAGAAAGTCGTAAGAGTCTTGTTGAGAAGACCATCCAGAGTAGACTTCCAGATTGAGCTTCCATCAGTGACGTTATACATATAGGCCGCTCCTATAATATAAGTGCCTGCGTTATCAGACCATTGGTTATGGTCAATCTCCTCGCAGTCGCGGACACTGGTTCCTTGGAAAACATTGTAATTAACGATAAGACCACTTCCGTTAGACCATTGATACAGTAAGACTTTGTAGCCCAGTCGGAATAAGTGGCATTTCCCGTGAATTTTGCCAGTCGTGAGGATAACTGGAAGAAGTACCCCGTAGCAAGGGCACTCTTGTAGTAGTATCCCTCATTAAAAGAGGGAATTTGCCATCTCAAACCGCCACCACAAGATTTCTCATCCCAGTCTCTAGCGAGTTCATTAAACGCGGTTATGGCAAGAGATGCCCAACCAGGTGCGTCTTGGTTGCTGGATAGGTTCGCTTCAGCGGCAGAGAGTGAAGCCAAAGCCCAAATTGCTTGATCGTCATTTGCTATAAATTCCGACTGGTTTATGGCCTGAAATTCAAATTCTCACCCGCTTGTGCAAGAAGTGCTTGAGAAATAAGAGACGAGTATTGATTGTCGCCGGTGAGCTTTAAACTTTGTATGGGTCAATACCAGCGTTTGTTACGTCTACATCAATCGCGTAAATCCCAGAAGAAAGTGCTCCAAGGTAAGCAAGTGTCGTAGCAAATCGCATGATGAAGTTTCTTAATTGATGAGCATAAACGAATGTGGGGGATGTTGAAGTGAGCAGCAAAAGCCAATTTTGGTGGATTTACAACGAGAAGGTACTGTACAAGCAGAGATGCAAGACTTGTCGAAGTAAAGCATAAGTGCAATTGACAACAGGTAATAGATGCTTTTTTGGAAGAGATAGAAATGACTCTATAAAGACGAAGGTCGAGTTCAACATACGAGGTCCGTGGGTTGACCCTTCGAGTTCCACCCAACCAATCCAACGCCATTGGCTAAGTACTGCAACCTGAATGTTGGAACCAGCACTGTCATCGATAGCAGCGTCGTATCTGAGTAGGTAGTGCTAGAAGTACTCCGGATAAATCAGGGATGGAAAGATTTTTTTGACTCTGTTGTCAAATAAACTCCATAAAAATCAAGGTGCTTTCAAAATAACCCGTAGAGTATTTTGGAGACTCTGAGTCATTGCAGCATATTCCAATAATATACGAAATATGGCGTGAGCTAGCGCATCATGGATTTTTGTATATCATCGCCTCAAGATTGACACAGGGCCCGCGTAATACCATACAAAATAGAACATGAAATAAAGCTCCTTTTTTTGTGTCTGTACTCAGGACTTGCTTGGAGCAGAGTGAAAATCTCAATAAACAGCATCTTTCTGAAAAGCTCTTGCTCCAATCAATAGACATAAAGCTTCATATATATTCGCATTTGACCTCTTCCACAAGCAATCGTCGTTTTGCCGCTGTCCAGAACAAAAAGGGGAAGACCAAACCACTCTCCCTGAAAGACGCGGAAAATATTCTGAGGCTTTTCAGATGACATTATTGCCGGGCCACAGCGGGTGGAGCAAAGTGGATAGGGGATGGTAAAGCAGCTAATGCCAAGAATATAACCCAAAAGGAATAATAAAAGTGGGCTTCAAGATTGAGGTTCAAAAGCTTGAAAAGACACGCTCCAAGCACCTAAAGAACTCATGTGAAGAAACTGGACAGAAGGAAGTATTGAGAAGTGCTGATCGTGCTACCAAGAATCCCGCAGAGCGAATGTGCGAATTTCCCGATTTGAAATCGAGAAAGGTGGGCTTTATGTCAGTGACATGTTGGGATATCATGTTCGTATTCGGTTTGACAACTTATCCACTTTGTTGGTTATTTACGTTATTCGTTCATGAGAGACGAAATGCTGTTGAGGAGGTACTCGAAGTGGACAATTACTGTTGCATCACCACAGTAACTTCCAATGAGAAAGGAACGATGATAGAGCAGGAAGAACGCACTGGTCTGTCGATACTGCTCAAAACACCATCTAACCGTAAGCTGAGGAATAGACAAAAGTCCAGTCGACGAAGCCTCAACCATCCCAATCAGATTTTAACGAGTATACCTTCCCCAAATATCCCCAGTCAATTCCCCAAAAAGGAACTGTGCCAGCACTTCAATTGCCCGCAGTTCAAAAACGAGAAAAGCAGAAGAAAAAGAAGCCAATATCCCCATGCACGGATTGGTTTTAATACCGCTACTTATTTCAAGCAACAGCACATTCATGGAGGGCACCGAAACAGCAAAACTCTGTGGTCGCAAGACCAGCAAATCAGTCCGTCCAAGATTCTATATCAATCTAAAAAGAGGATAGGAAATCCACAACCGGCAAAGAAAGCAAACAGTAAGGCGAGACCCGGAAACCTGGCGATGGGCTTCATGTTGCTTCGGAGGCATTGGAGAGACTGATAATCACTTAGCAATGAAATGTGATCCCCGACTGACTCTTGAAGACAACGAAGCAGGTGATTTCCCTGTTGAAGTTTGTGTTTTTTAAGTTGTGAATATTTCAGTCGCAAAGCTGGGCTTAGACTCGACGCAAAAGATGCTTTTATCTCTGAAGGCGTCGTTAAATAGGCCCAAGCAGCAGTGTTATTGTTTTCCTTCTTAGATTTCGGAGTATAAATGGATATAGATTCAGGAAAGGTCGTTTGGAGGGGAAGTTAGGGCATATTGTCCGATCTGGATAGATGGTAGATTCTTTGACTAGTAAAATCAACGTTGCAAGAACTCTTAGATTCCGAACCGAAGCCACTTAAATATAAATCAGCACTCGTAGCCAGATTCAATCTCTCTGAGGAACAGAATGTCTTATATTTTCAATATCTCGGACAACGGTCTAAGAAATCTGAATCTTGTTAAGACGAAATTTCTCAAAAATAGCCTAGTGGTTTCTATCTTAGACGGTATTTCTACGCCAAATGGTTGTGTGAACTAACCGGGCCTCTATTGAGGACTGAAATATCAATGGATCGTGTTTAGTTAGTATAATTTGAACTGTTATCTGATGGAACTTTGGTCCTAAGAATAAAGGACCCGAAGAGTGACAAGTGTAAATTTTGATGCTGAAGTCGTAGATGTTGGTTATATAGACTATCCCAGTACCATAAACTCTTATGAACAAATCCCACATGCAGCATGTCGGCATGAAAATCCTACAGATCGTTAATATCACCAAGCCTGAGATGAATGTACAGACACGGGGAATCTAAGTACCAGATATGCGTCATTTATGTCAATGATCGAATCACAACACATAGTTGAAAGAAACGTTCTTTTTCAACCCAAAAGCTATTACCGTATTGGAAAATGAGACACACTTACCAGATTCGAGTTAAAGAACTCAAGTTGCTCAGGTGGATATGATAGGAAGGGAAATGCAACGGCGGGATGGGACGCTTTAGAAGATTAGGTGATGTAGGTAAAACTAATAATTGAAGATAGTAAACGCCATATTAATAATGAGTAATTTTCAGTCGCTTCCTGGCGTCAAGCTGTTGGAGAGTATACTTTGGCAATTGCTGTAACACAGACAGAACTTGTAATTGTATATTGAATTTAAGGAGGCTAGCGAGAAAAAAGATATTATAATTGGCGATACACTTTCTATAAATGACTATAAGCATGTATGTTTATACGTGTTTTCCTCTCAAAAAGGGATTACCAGAGTAAAATTTCGAGCTCATCAATCGTCTTGACCTTCTCCTCGCCAGAAGTCGAAGACCACAATCAAGCGCGCGTAATCCATGCTATTGATCAGCCTATTATGCTTTCTTACCTTAAATTTTGACAATTTGGCCTCGATTCCTCTTAGAGTTTCGATGGACAATCTACTAACCTGTATTAATGAATTTAATACGAAGCTCCTCAGAATTATTTTCCCAACTACATCGTCTATAATTAGCAATCATCGGGTGCGGATTTAGTGCACAAGTGGGGCATCACGTGTATTTCTTTTTAGAAACACGCCACTAAAACCATAAACCAACCTTGAAACGTCAAATCCAACATCAGGATCCACAACAACACAACATCTCAACAACACCAATGCCAATCTCATAAAGATCCATAATGCAAAGAGTGTACCCAAGTCTTCCCTACAATCTTCCCTCATCAAACCAACCCAAGAATCAAAATGGCCGTACCCTCCTATCCCTTCCTACGGAATTGCTGCAGGCCGTCATCGGCGAAATGGTATCAGCCTTTGGGATATATCAAGCTATTAAGTTGCGTTTGATTAGTAGTAATGATTTCCCTAATTTCAAAATGATGATGATTGGATTCTGACTTTTGAATAGAATGGTTCAACGAATTGCTTCTGGATGTAATCTACAAAGGACCCTACATCAAACTAGCCGTTCTCCAACCCCAAAAACAGAGGATCATCCCTCCTCCATTCCTCGCTGGATTTCTCATAGCCCGGTATGAGAAATACAATCAATTCAACGGCTCCTTAATGAACATCATTGCCCGCTCCGCCCTGCGACTGGAAGAGGATGACGGGGTTCTTCTCAATCACGATATCCGAGCGAGAAGAATTGCGGCTCTTTGTCATGCCGTTTCCCGAAATTTACATCATGAAGAAATCATTAGATTGGGTGATAGTAGTGATGCATATTACCCCCTATGGGATTCTCACGATGAGAACTACGGTGCTCTCATAGCGGCAGCTTCAACGGGGGATCTGTCATCCACGCAAGACTTTTTCGAGAAAGTCAGAGACTGCACTTGTACTTCCACACGAGCAGAAGACTGCTTCGGAACCGCTCTTATAGCATCAACCTCCAGCGGCCAATACCACACCACCAATCTCCTTCTCAAGAGCGGCGCAAACCCAAACATCTTCTCCAGGATCCCACCAGCATACCTCACAGCCCTCAAAGCCGCATGTGAAGCAGGAAACAGCCAAATAGCAACCCTCCTCCTCTTACCATCCTACAAACTCATCCGCTCAGACGACCACTACCAACGAGCCGTAGAACTAGCTATCGACGGCCACCACTGGGACCTATCTCAATACCTAATAGAGCGCAGCGAAGTCCCCCACACCACCACCCTCACCACCCGCCTCTTCTTCGAAGCCGCGCTCGCCGGAAACCTCCCCGTCCTCTCCTCCCTCCTCTCCTCCAAAGCAGTAGACATCAACCAACCAAGCCCCTCCCACATCCGCGACCACCTCCAAAACCACTCCATCCTCGGCTTCGCCGCCTCAAAAGGCCACACCTCAGCCGTCCACTTCCTCCTCTCCCACAACCCCCCCAAACACACACCCCACTTCCACAACGCCCTCATCGCCGCCGCCTCCACCCCCTGCATCCCCCTCGCCGCCCTCCTCCTCTCCGCAGGCTGCAACATAAACCACATCCTCACCACCTCCTACGCCTTCACGCCTCTCGACACGCCCCTCAGCGCAGCCTGTCGCCACCGGCGCACAGGAATGGTGCGCTTCCTGCTCTCGCGTGGCGCGGACGTGAAGGCGGGGGGGAAGGGCGACTCAGCGTTGTTATTGGCGTGCAAGATGGGGGCGTTTGAGATTGTGCGGATGTTGGTGGAGGCGGGGGTGGATCCGGATGGGTGGGAGAGCTGGAGGAGTCGGAGGAGTGTGCCGGTTTTGACGGCGTTGAAGAGGGGGCATTATCGGGTGGTGGATTTGTTGCTCGTGCTTGGGGCGAGGAGCTTGAGGCCGGGGTTTCAGGAGGCGCTGTGAGGGTTGAGGATTGAGGGTTGTGTTTTTGGGTATGTTTGGGTGTTATAATGGGGTTGAAAGTTACTGGAAAATACGGTATAAAAGAGTAGAGATTTCTATCAGTGTCCGAGATTAGCTAGAGTTAAAAAGACTTCTTTGGATATGTTTAGTGTTTTCTATTAGGTTTTAGACTTACTGGAAGATAAAGTATAAAAAGACGAAGATTTTTGTCGGTATCTAAGATTAGCTAGAGTTAAAAAGGCTTCCTCAAGTTACTAATGAACGTAGAGACTATTAAAGTAAGCTATATAAAAGTAAATAACTAAAAAGAAGCTAGCTATAGGGGAAAGGGGTACTCTCCTATACTATAGGTCCTTTCTAAATAAGACTAGCGCCTTTCTAATAAGGCTAGCGTGACTTATATAGATCTATATTGAAAGTATACGGAGAGCCTTACTAAAGTAAGAGTTATATACTAAATAACAAAGGGGGTAAACTCTAGTCCTCTAGTATATTTCGTAATAATTAGTATTTATCGAATATCTCTTAAAACATGATCTTTTTCTTTCCTCTTCCTTATCTAACCCTTTATAACTTCCTCTTATCTCTTATACTAACTAGTATCTCTTTCTAAAGTAATAAGAACGTTAATACTTATATAACTCTACTCTCTCTATACTAACTCCCTCTCTTCCTCCCCTTACTCTTCTAAACCCTAGTTACCTATGAAATTAACTATCTAATCTTCGACGTTAGATTCTCTAGTTCTCTTCTCTTTACTTCCTTACCTTGTTTTTTATATTAATAACTAAAGTAGATCTTTCTAAAGTAATAAAAAGCTCGAGACTTATATAATCTAACTACTCTCTTTATACTATAACTCCCTCTCTTCCTCCCCTTACTCTTCTAAAACCTATTAAATTAAGTATTCTATTATTAACTTCCCTTTCTTCTATCTCTTTCTATTTCTCTTCTCTCGCTCTCTCTCTCTCTCCCTATTCTAAATACATATATCTCTTCTTTATCCTTCCTCTATCTTAAAAAGAACCTCGTTTATTTATTCCTCTACCTAAGTAATAAATATAATATCCTCCTACTTCCCCTT
>LT855418.1:1518001-1528319 GCA_900184765.1 Hymenoscyphus fraxineus
GTTATTACATGCCGAAGCATGTGTAGCTAGCTGAGTCCCTACATACTTGTAGGTGCTACGTGTACGCTAGTCCTGAAGGAGCCGCTACGCTCGGAACTAGCTAATAACTATTCACTAATATAAACCGACAGAAAAGAAAAGTCTAGAAAGAAAAATAAGAGAGTATATAAGTAAACCACTAGAACCTAAAAAAACTACAAATCCAAGTACCGAATTTATAAATAATCATTCAAAGCTAGAGAGGAAAACAAGAGAGCTCTAGCTATAAAGTACGAGTTTAGACCCGTAGCGGATGGGGGTAGTCACGTGATTACCCTCCTATGAAAGGACACCTACAGGGTCGTTGTATATTCAAGTTTCATTGTGAGAAACGAGATTTTGAAGTAAAAAGGAAGAGAGTGAAAGGAAGGAAAGAAAGAAAAGAAGACCTGGAATTACGTAGGAAACTAAGCTTAAAGTAAAGCTTCGTGAATTTCCCGAAAGAAACCACCTGAGAATGGATAGGGTCGGGGAAAGGAAGAAACGTACCGCTCGGTACTGCCCTGGAAATACGTATACCACGTAATCACCCTCCCCTTGGACTCCGTCCATACACCTCCCCCTCATTCTCTCTCTCACTCTCTCTCTCTCTCTTTCTTCGTAATCCACCTACCCAGGCAAGCAATACACCCCATACACCTACCTGCGTCATAAATAACCCATTCCCACAAAAAGATAATGACCACCTCACCTCGGTTATGCACACGGAAATCACAAAATCAATCAAAAAAATAAGCAACCCGATACCTGAAACTAACCCCTGAATCCCTCCCAAGGAAATTCAATCCCAAGCTTAATCAAAAACCTGCCTTGGATTGGCTCGTAAAATGATCTCCCCGCCGCCGAGAGGGATTTTCAACAAGGGGGGTAACACACCAGCAAGGTCTCCCAGCCAAAAGAAAGGTACGGAGTAACGGAGTAAACAGGGACCCCTGGCTGTGCGATAGGGATGCATCTAATCAGCGCCCGGAAATTTTTCATGATGGGGTTCGTTTGTTCTTGTTTTTCTTCGTTTTCGGGGGTTTTGAGGGGAATAGTGATGAGGACGTAATGTTGGTGTTTGATCTTTTTATATAAGGCATATTCTCCGTTCAAAGATTATGCGGAGGAGTTTTCAGTGACGCGTACGGAACGACGTATTTAGAGCGGATTTGCGGTATTATGTGATGTGTTTGTTGTACGAAGTACAGAGGGTGGTGTGCTCATGTGCTGATGCGATGGTATGGTGGTACCTTGCATGTTACCATCGTTGCTTGCAGGTTGGTTCTGCAGGTCAGCAAGATCCACGGGTCCGGACCAGTGTCGAATTGGCCAGAACGACGGTTTTTCCTCTTTTCCATGTCTTTCCTTCCGTACGCCTTCTGACTTCCCTCCCTTCCTATCAAAAATCCCGGTAGGTCGGGGGGAAGTTGACGATAGTCCTGATTGGAGTGTGACGATCTTTGAAACAAGACTTGCAATTGGAATAGGACCCACAGGTTACCCCGCGCAATCAGCGATTGAATGAGAGCCTATCACGACCCTGTGAGTGATGAACATCTGCAGCTGGCAGCCGCGCCGGAGCAGCTGGTGGGGTTATAAATGTGATTGCAATTGTGACGGGATAATTACCGTTTTTTTAAACATCAAACAAAACAATCATGATGCTTATTTTTTGATGTCTGAAAAGCGGCCGAGTGATAGAAGATTTTCCTTGTTTGTCGGTTTGACGCCGCCGAGAGGGATCAATTATCGATCGCATTCTCGATTCCTAGAACCGAAAAAGCTTAGGGCCTGTTCGGCTCGAAAAAATCCTGAATCCGATTCTGGGTTCCACTATACAAATTAGAGTTTAGTACTTGATACGAGACTAGATTTGTACCGAGTAGTAAAACCGTTTGGCTCGTACATCGAATGAGAAGCTTTTACCACTTTGAATACTGTGATCTGTCTTCTTTTAAAATGTCTTATATAAAAAGTGAAAACGGCTTTTGAGCGTTATTCGAATCCCACTTTCACAACTCGCTTATTCTACCCACTACACCCACCACTACTACCACTACTTTAGCCACTTCTTTATATATATAAGCATATATTTATATATTAATTATGAAATCCCTCCTTTAAAAACGTCGTATATGTAATAGGCGGGCCAAAACTATAGCTCTAATAGCTATATATAGTACATATTCCTCGGCTCTATACTATAAGAACTACTTCCTTAAAACACTACAATACACGTCTAAATTAAGTGGTAACAATTAGATAAACAAGCTATTAAATGGCTATCCGAGTCGATTACGTAATAATCTCCATATTATAAAAGAGGCCTTTAATATACTAGAGGAGTTATTAATTTAGAAGACTAGATTAGCTTCTACTAGGTATATAACGACCTAAGAGTAATTAGGTATATTTTTATATATAGTTTATAGTGATTTATCTATTCGAAAATTAGCCGAGCGATTTTAAAGGTTATAGTTCTTTAATTATTTTTATATTTATATATATATATATATATATATATATATANAATAAGTATATTATACTACTTTTAGTAAATACTCTATTATCTTTAAAGATCTTACTCGACTATAAATACTCCCCCTAGTTTAATAGATACCTAGGTGTAATTAACGGTATATATATCGCTCTTTCGCCCCCTTATAACGACAGAGTGCTATGGAGGGACAGGGATAAAAATCTTACTTAAAACGTACTAGTAGTATATACTTTTGATATAAAGTTTACGAACGTACTATCTAGCTAGGAAGGTAGTACCGCGAACTCGACTTTATAGATTAGTATAATACGTATAGGAGTACTTGTAATTCCTAACGGTTATTACGTCCTAGGAGATACTAGATTTACTAATTATAACGCCTACCTTACGCCCTATCCTAGTATATAATATTACCTAAAAGAATGAGAACGATTTAAAAAGGAGGGGGGTAGAGAGCCCTAAAACCCCTAGGAGCTCTTTAATCTATATTATACTTAGTTACGTAATATAATTAAGTGTATATTTAGTATACTAAAGACTAAATTTAAGATCCTAACCTGTCCTCGGCCCTTTATAATTAAGGCTCAAGTTAGGATTATTCTAGTACTTTGTGTTTTATATAATATTTTATTATTACTTATAGGTATTAGTTTTATAGATATCGGTAATAATATTAACTAATTAGAAGCCTAGGCTACCGAGTAACCTTCGAGAGTAAGAGGCGTATAAGGCTATAGGATATCGAGAGTAGAGATAGAAAGAGCCTAGGAAAGAAGAGATATAATTACTAAGCGAATATGAAAGAACTATATAAGAAGGAAATAAATATAATCTATTTAAATCTATAAGATAAATTTAAGTATTTTATATATTTTATAATAATTTAAGTAATAAAATAATAGTACCGAAAAATAATAACTATACTATAAAATAAGGAGGGACTAAAATAAGCGACAAAGTAAATATAATAATTAACGTTATATAATAACTATAAAACTATAACTTATTAGTATTAGTATTATTATCTTACGTAGTACTACCTAGGTCCTCGTTATACTACTAATAGTAGCCTGCCCTTTTATCGAACTCGGTATATAAAACCTTTTTAAGGTTAATAAATAACTTAGGTTCTTTACTAAACTTGTAAAAGGCCTAGTTATCCCTTAACGCCTTAATAGTCCACTTCTTTTAAATCTTTTAGTTTATACCCTCGAGAGATATCTACTCCTTTATAAGGTTATCCTTTTACGTAAACAACCGAATAAAGAATAGAATACCCTTATCTTTAAGCTAGTTAGCTTTTTATACACTTAGTTATACCTATCCTATAATTATACAGTCTAAATTCTCCTTTAGAATTAATTCTAGTCTACTCTAAGTCGTTATAATTTAACCTATTACTAAGCTGATATTAGCTAGCGAGTCTTGTTCTAAAACCTTCTCTTTAGTAGGTTATTTAGCTTGTTTTATAGACTTTCGACACTGAATTAGCTAGGTATTATCTAGGTTATTATTATTATTAGTAGCGTTCTAACCGGTCGCTTTATCATTTACTAGCTAAGTTTATATTTAATCCTATATAGCCTAGGGAGGGGAGTCTTCGTCGGATTCGTTACTAGTAACTAGGTTATAAGTATAGTTTCTAGTAGCTAGTTTATTACCCTAAATTTCCAGTATTTAATCGAACTATATATATAGAGTTATTCTTTATTTAACTAACTCTAGGTACGCCTACTTATATATTAGAATAATAATATAACTAAATTATAAGAGACTTACTTATAAATAAGCCTCTTATACTTATAGCTCGGCTATATATATTTTGTTTTCGTTATCCTACCTAAATCTACTAGTGTTCTATATATAAAGTACTTCCTTATAATTAGGCTTTATATAGTAAAATTTAAACTTATAAGCTTTACTAGTTTTAGTAGAATCACGCGTAAAAGCTAGTACGACCTTGTTAAATATCGCCGGTCTAAATCTATTCTTATTATCTAATCTTACTCTTTTATATACTTAAAGCTTATAAAGGAGGGTTAAAATATTATCGGTAGTCTAAATAGTAGCGTCCTTATAAGCCTTTCTCTTCTTCCTTTTCTTAAAGGTAGGGGTAGGATTTATAGTAGTAGATAGTAAGGAGTTTAGTAGAGTAAGAGTAGTCGGATTCGGTTAAGTTATACTCTTACGTTTAAGTATATTACGGGATAATAAGTGGTAGAAAAAGTAGTATAAAAAGTAGTATAAAAAGTAGTATAAAAAGTAGTAGAGAAAGTAGTATAAAAAGTAGTAGAGAAAGTAGTATAAAAAGTAGTATAAAAAGTAGTAGTATAAGTAGTAGATTTATTTATAAAAGTAGTATCTATTCTAAGGATATTACTATTATTTTAGGAAGTAGTTATATATATATAAATACCCTTAATTTCGTATACGATTTAATTATATTATAAGTAGTATTATTAATAGATTTTAGTATACTATTGTTAGCTATATACCTATAACACTACTATTTATTAAAGACTAATAATCATACTAAGTATAAAAATAGGAATTTCAGTCGAATAATATTTAATTCGAATAACTTAAATAAGACTCCGAGTTTTATAAATAGAGTTTTGTTGAGTTTTACGAATCCCGGGGTACGCTACCGAATAATCCATTTCACCATTATTCGTGCCGAACAGGCCCTTAGAGGGTTAGTAGTGTTAGTAGTTTGCGGCGGGTACATTCGTAGACTCCTGGGTTGGGTTAGGTTGGGTATTTCCCTTGAACCATTTTTCTTTTGGTGATGTTTAACCTTACAGCCTCCCACATGGTTTTCAATGGTTGGGAACAGTGAGAACCAATGAGGACTCTGAAGGAGGCTCAAATTAATTGCAAGTCAGTCAGTATTGATGAATGATGAATGCGATGTCTTCATCTTCTTCATTGTACCATCCAACTCCTCGCTGCAGTTAGAAATTGGCCGACGACGAAATGAGGTAATATTGATCGGCTCCTCTTGCTTCCCTCCTGGGGTTCCTTACCTAAATTTGAGGAACTGCCCCAAGCTCTTGTACATGTGAACAATGAACTGGTGCGACTAGGCTTGCATATTGAACAGATGCGCGAATACTGTATTGTACACGTATGTTATTCATGCTGATCGCTTGGTCTAGGAGCTGGAGAACACCGCGTTCATTCCCAATCAGTCTCTGTCCAAAGTCCAAAAATTGCTCGTTTTGGTGACGGCGTGTAACCCCTTTTTAGACCATTTTTTTTTACCGCACCACACCGCATCGCATCGCATCCTGAATGTCGGGAGGGTATTTTGGGAATCCGAGTGGGTGTGGGAGTGTTCGAGAAGCATTCGCCAGTGGTGATCCCTCTCGGTACGGAATATTCCATCGCAATTCTGACTGATTTGCTGGGGTGAAAATGATAAAGATGGTGTTGCTCGTTGCTCATCATGAACACTTTGTTCACTTGGTGACTTGATGGTGGGGGCAGGTGCTGCGCAATCGTATCCGTACGAGCGAGAATACTCCGTACCCTCCATACTTTCGAGTACTCGAACTTGGAAGCAGAAGTACGAAGTACTAATAATGACCGGTTCTCGCCCGGATCGTCCTGTGAACGCAGAGGAACGCAAATAAGGTTCGATGGCTGCGGACTGCTTCTTGGGCTTACTTGTATTTCTGCCCTGGTGGCACACACACCAATGAATGCACCGACGAGATATCCACCGACGACTCTTGCCCTCATTCTTTGCACAACCCTCATTAGAGCTTCTCGGCAGCCTCAGCAACCGCTGCGCTTCAGGCTATGGGCGGTGTGCTTCTGAGCAGCCAAGGAGTAACCTGAACCCAACTCACCCTCCCCTCCCTTCGGCAGAAGTACCAAGTAGAAGTATGTCACTCAGGGCAACACGTCGTCCCTCTCAGGAGAAGGCTCAGCAAGAAAGCCTTCCGAAGAATGCAGCCGTGATGATGTGGTTTCAGGTAAGAAGAAGAAGATTACGTAGCCTGTCTCCTCGTCCGCTCTTGCCCTGTGGGGGAGGCGTCGAGGGCATTGCAGTGGGGATGAAATCGAGGTCGAGGCAATGCATTGGTGGAACGGGAGTGAGTCGTCAGTTGCAGGAGCTTCCTCACTTTAGGGTCATCGACGTTACGGAGTAGTGTCGCTCTGCCGTGGAAACAGAGGGCACGACTGCTGGGCGAGACTGCTGGGGCGACAGGTGGCAAGACTTCTGGCTGGCCTTGACACTGCTTGAATCTCTTGACTCTCTGGACTCTCTGGACTCTCTGGACGCTGGAATAAGATTTTCTAGGCACGACTCATTTCAACTCATTTCAGCGTGTCCGTCAGGAGGCACTGGAAGGCACTCCAGGCACTCCAGGCACTCGCGACGCACACAGGATCGGCAAGCCTACCCGCAGAACAAGAGTATCGCCAGGGTTCTCGGCAGGGTTACGCCAGGGTTACGACAAGGTCCTAACAGGGATCCCGGCTGGGCTGCGGGGATGGAGGGAGTACCAGATGAAAAGCCCTCAGGGGTCCTTCCCCCCTCAATCCCATCCAGCGACGCGCTAACCCGTCGTTGGCCCGTGCACCTCATTTGCGACTCCCTCTCGCACTACTACAAAGTCGAAACATCCCGCGACCATCTCTCCCTCTTCTACCTTGCTCTACACCGTCTTCAACCTCGTCCGACCTTCCACCCTCCAGTCGTTAGCGGCAATTACACTCCTTGACGAGATCTAGCACAGTTCACAGTTCGCAGTTCCCTCAATCCGTACTCGTACACAATCGCAAAATAAGAAACTCTCGCTTCGATAGCTTCCGATATCATTCACAGCATCTACCCGTCGTCACACCCGTCCCAACAACACAAATCACGACCCGCAACCCGTCTCCCGGTTTCAATCCCAAGAGTTTACAATCGTTCTTCGAAAGAATTGTTGAAAAGGTACAGCCGTGCTGTCAACTCATCTTCCACTTGAGATCCAGCATCCAAGTCCCTCCGCACCTGTATTTACAGTTTTCGCCTAAACCCGAATCTGTCACTCGCTAGATCCATCGACATAAACGTTCACTCATTTATCAAGATGCATTCCTCAACCATCATTGCCTCTCTCTTGGCTGCCTCGGCCGTAGCCCACCCCTTCCGACATGTCAAGAAGGCCTACAAGTATGATATCAAGGTTGTGACCGAGTATGTCACCGTAACTGCTGGTCAACCTTTGCCTGGTCAACCCTTCCCTCACCCAGGTCCTCAAACCACTCCACCCGCTCCCATTCCAACCCCAGACAATGTGTTTGTTTTCAAACCTGTCTATGCACCTCCTCCAGGTTATCCTGCTGGACCATGGCCTCAACCACCAAATCAACAAGGCCAGCCACCTAAGCAAGAGCCTTCTCCGGTCCCAGCTCAACCTCCCCAATTTCAACCTGCTCCATTTCAACCGGCTCCAGTTCAACCGGCTCAAGTTCAACCGGCTCCAGTACAACCCACTCCAGTTCAACCTGCCCCAGTTCAACCTGCCCCAGTTCAAGTCACCCCAGAACCTGAGGCACCTGTTGTCGTTGCTGAAGCTCCAGCTCCAAAGCCCACTGAGCAACCAAAATATGAGCCACCAAAGTATGAGGCACCCAAGGAGGAGCCAAAGCCAGCTCCCGCTCCAGAGCCAAAGCCGGATCCCGCTCCAGAGCCAACTTCGGCTCCAGCCCCAGCTCCTACCACAGTCACCCCACCTGTTGTCGTCAAGCCAAGTGAACCAGCTCCTGTTGCCAACGACTACGCAACTATGGCTGTTAACCAACACAACATCCACCGTTCTAACCACTCGGCACCCGATGTTGCATGGAACCAAACTCTTGCTGACTGGGCCATGAACACCGCCAAGACCTGTGTCTTCAAGCACGATATGTGAGTTATTGAAATACTCATTCCTAATCGCATGACTAACATCAAATAGGACCCAAGGAACTGGTAACTACGGACAAAACATTCAAAATTTCGGCCGTTCCCCATGGAACAACCTTGATCTCACCACTGCTGGTGCCAACGGTATCACTGAATACTGGTACAATGGAGAGATCAACCTTTTCCCAGAGAGCTCTTATGACAACACCAAATCTGACCCAGCCATGGGTGCTGATTGGCTCCACTTCTCCGCCATGATCTGGAAGTCAACCAAGACCGTTGGATGTGCCACCTACAGATGTGCCGCAGGTACTTTGAATACAGTTGAAACTGCTTACACTGTCTGCAACTACTTCCCAGCCGGTATGTCATCTTACATACATTTCATCATTTCCAAACTAATATTTTTCAGGAAACATGGGTGGTTCATATGGTGCCAACATTGGCAAGCCTCTCGGCAAGGCCACCGTCAACGCTCCTCTCAACTAAATATGACCTGAGATTATTCAAGGCCTCGTTTTCCTCGGCGGTTCTGGCCGCGCAACCTACTTTTCATGTACGAAAAAAATATTAGCAGGTACTTTGTGTCATGTCGCGCCGGTCCGTTCGCATGACAACTGTGTCTCTTGCATACATCATCATCATAGACGTTGAAGCGGTTCCCAGTTGTTTACAACTAGAAAGGGTTGTCGATCTACTCCATTCGCCGTCGCCATTTTGCCATCTTCGAGATTCTCTCTTCGACTTTTTTCGGACTCATGCATCTCTGAAAATGCGGCCTCGGTGGATCATTTCCTTAACTATAATTCATGTACATACTTACGACCAACTTTTTCTTCTCTTCGTTTTCCTACCTTATCATGATGCATCATCAATCTCACGCAATGCAGAATGAAAGTTGGGAGGTTGTTCTAAGGGCTGGTGGGCTTTTGATACGGATACAAGTATTACCCGCCCGAAGACGACAATTTTACCATTTCTCTTGATGACTTCTTTTTTACTTTGGTCTTGTTTTTGCTTGAGGTTATGGCGTATGTATGGTAAAGGTGGAAAATGGGGAGTTTGATAAAAATGGATGAAGATGTGTCCGCACGCGGGTTTCCTATGGAAACTCATAAAGATAAGATAAAATACTACCCCTTTTGATAGGGAGGAGCGAGGCTCTTTGAATGAGAGATTTATTCGCTTTAAGGCTTTTTATGTTGTTTTTGTGCTTGTGCTTGATATGTATTGTTTTTGTGATGGATTTGTGTGGTGATTATTATTTTGTGGATTTGTGAGTTTGGTGATGGGTGGAATTGTTTTGTGATGCGATATTCTCTGCTCCTTTGATTTTGTAGATTTGTGGATTTGGTGGTCGTGGAGTTGTGATGTTATGTGGTGTGAGGATGTGTGTTAGTGTGTTGATGTGTAATTTATTTTTTGGGAGGGGAAGGATATGGAGGGGGAGAGAGGGAAAGGGTTTTGTGCTGTTTGTGTGGGGGTATGGGTAGGGGTATGCGTGGTATGATGCTATGATATGATGATATGATGGTATGACTAGCTAGCATTCTTTCCTTCCTTTTTCTTCTTTTTCTTACATACTTCCTCCTTTCTTTCTTTTTTTCTTCTTTTTCTCGTGGGGGTTAAGGAGGGGTGAGGTGAGGTGGTTGTTATACAGTAGGTAGCTGTAGCTCTAGCTGTGGCTGTAGCTGTAGCTGTAGCTGTTGCTGTTCAGGGGTACGTATATACACTGTGTATTTTGTAGTATATCTTATGAAGTGGATGAGATGTATTTACTATGAGTAGGAGTGAGAGTGAGAGTGAGTGTGAGTGCGGTACGAGTGTGAGGGGTGTGGATGAGGGATGGGGATAGGGGGGATGAGGGGGGATGGGAGATGGGTTTTGAGGGG
>LT855418.1:1528572-1580698 GCA_900184765.1 Hymenoscyphus fraxineus
ATATGATTATATAATTCTTTATACAGAGGGGTTTTTTCTGTGTTCATGTTCACTAGGTACTCAGAATATAATATAGTATGATGATATTTGTGGTTAGGAACTTAGGATTAAGATTGAGTCTGTTGTGTACTTGTGGAGTTGTTTATATGAGGGGGAGGTTTGTGGGAGGTAGAGAGGTGATTTGTGGAAGGTGGAGAGGTTGATGGGGATGTGTGGGTAGGTGGGTTAGTGGATAGATAGTGCTTATTTTAGGGGGGAGTATTGTGGAGGGTAGAGAGGGTGGTGGAGGGATAGGTGGAGGGATGGATGGATGGTGGATGGCTCTTTGTGTGATAGATGGGATGATACATGATGGTGCATAGGGGGATGATAGATAATGGTATGATAATAGTTGATTTGATTAATAGAGTGTTTGAGATCGAAGTTGAGATATAAGGGTGTCGGGATGTACGTGAGGATTTCAAGATATTAGGATACTTGTTAGACCTCGAGAGAAGGGAGAGAGTGTGAGAGGGAGGTAGATACCTAGCTCTATAAATCCCGCACAAACCACATCCATCCACACCTCTCCCTAACTCTTCCCTATACCCTACACCAACTCATCCCTACATTCCCTACACTCACTAAATCCCTACATCCCTAAATCCCCTTACACCCTTACACCCTTATAAATACACCCAATCAATCCCATAATAGCTCTTCATTTGGCCTCAGGCTATCTCTCGAGATCCTTTTTTCTTTCTTTCTTTACTACTAGTACTATATACTACTGCTGTAGTATGTTGGAAGAGTTTTGTTAGGTTTTGGGTTTTGGGGTTTTGTGGTTTATGGAAGTTATGGTAAGGTGTGGTGAGGTGTTTGGGGAGGGAAAGGGAAAGGGAAAGGGGTTTTTGGGGGGTTGATGGGTGAGGGGGATGGGGGTAGGTGATGGGTGAGGATTTGGGGGTTTGTAGGTATAGAGACGTGAAATGAGGATTATTGATTTAGATATGGGATAGTTGGTGTATTTGGGTTTATGGGAGCATTCTATATACCAATTAACTAACTAAGCTAGGCGAACAGGTTCATTTCCTGTTTTATAGTCCTAGTCATGCGAAATTCATATTAGAGCTTCTGGTGAGGGAGCGTGGTATATTACTGTATGTTGAAGACGGACTTTAGGGTTCTTAATATAGTTAGGATAGTTTACCGTTTAGGTAGTTTAGAAGATTGTTTAGATGATTGTGAACAAGTTTGGTTCTTTGGGGATGCTAATATAGGAGGCTTGGAACCCCATAGGTGGCGTAGCAGCGAGTATAGAGATGTGAAGGCCCGTGAAGTTTGCGGTTAGATGGGCGGGTTTATAAGTTCCGTAATGGGAGAAGCATTCTCATAGAGGTTGGGCTATGTATCCCTTGTGGAGTGTATAGCAATAAAAGAAAACGTGCATTCAAAGTAGATATCTCCTCCCAGGTCCTTGTCCCTTAGCGATATAATTTCGTGTTGAGCGAGCCCCTAATTCCCCTCTAGGAACTCGGTGGTAGAGATTCTCGTACACGTACGAAAATTTCGTACACAGGCCTAATGAGGTAGTTAAAAGTGGAGATTTAAGTACTATAAAGTAGGCGTCTCTACTTTTCGGATTTTATACTTTATTATCCCCTGCTAAGCGAAAACAGAGGGCATTTTAGAAGAAAATGTTATACTTTTAGGAACCGACACAGCCTATAATTTGCTTTCAAGAGAGTTTTAGCGTAACCTGAGCTTTCCGTCAGCTATCTGTCTATATTAGAGGGCCTTTCCCCCTCCCTTTACCTTTGTAAACCACCTGTAAGTACTTAGTCGTTTTCACCTGTCTCTCCCTCCCTACCTATAAGTACTTACCCGTTTATAACTGTCCCTCCCCCTCTGTCCCTCCCCCTCTGTCCCTCCCTGTAAGTCTCTACTTCTATTATACCCCTATCACCGCCCCCTCCCTACCTCCTTATAAACAACATATAAACCTGTAAACAAGTAAATAGAGAACTGCGTCTTTGGTAGGATGTTTAAGGTTTTGCGCCTACTGTTGGTGTACGAAACTATGCGTGCTAGGGATAGTTTTGTACCCCGGGACGGCCCGCGGCGGGTGTCAGATATTTTCGTACACTTTTGGCCTCAATTTCCCAGAGGGTTCAAATGCGTCCCTTTTTATATAGAGATCTAGAAGGATCTTGCGGGAGAAGTCTTAGGAATTACATGGCACTCTGTATAATCAAGATATCATTGAATTTATATGAGTTCTGCTTAATCTATATAGAAATTATATAAAATACTAATCAAGATATTTTAATAAGGTTAGCGGAGATGTACTTTACGCGCCGTGAAAACTTTCCTTACGGGATAGGGACTAGGGAGAGGATAAGTAGGTGCGATTACTAGGTGGAATCTAGGCTTAGATGCTTAGAAATGTAGTCTGATTGGTCAAACGACTTTGTTCTACGTATATGGGGCAGATGTTGTAAAAGTGGACGTCTTTGCCCTACTTCGAGTACACGTTTTCTTTTTATTGCTGTATACGGAGGCACTGTGGGAGGTATAGTGACTTGGTAATCAAGTCCACAATTGCGGCGGAAAGATTTGTGAACTATAGGAGATCTATCAGTTTATTGAACTGAGGTTGTGTTTTATATCAAAGTTTCCACGATGGTGCTCAAAGAAAGATATGGATAGTGAAAGTTTTGATTTCGCTATCACTAAGATGAATTGTTTCACAATGCAGTTCTTCCGCATCGTCTGTGGGACCGTGTCTCTCAGATTCCTCCATCGGAACCACAATCTTGCTGCTTCGCCAGCTACAAACTCCTAGGCTGCCATCTCATCAACCCTTTTTTTGTGACCAAATCTCAACTCCCCATGTTGTAATGTGATTCCCAGTAAACAAAGAAACTGTGTCCATTGATGGAATTGGTGCAAGACGACTTCTGACGCGGAAGAAACTTCATCAGACTGAATGAAGCATTCCCTAACCATCTACGAGCGATGATAAACCTCAACCGTATCGCCGTCCCGCATTTGAAGTTCGTCTGGGGTATCCCATGGGCCAAGAAGCACACCAGCAAAGCGAACAATAAATCGGTTGTCAGGTAAAGAGACACGATGAGAAATAGTGTGGAAGAATTCTGCGAAACACTTGTTGCGCGCAAATCCGTGATCAAAGTTGAGTTGCGGCTTGGCGGGGTAGCGGACACGAATTGTTATGATAACAGGTTCAGTTTCCTGTTCGTCTCCAAAGCCTCCAGAGGGCCACGGAGTTACGAGCTTGACGGATTCATTTTCCGAATCATTGTCCGAATCATCATCGCTCTCCAGGCTGTCGTCCGAATCACCAAGGACAATCCTACCATCATCGTCATCCGTCGCATCTTCGTCTTGGGAGTCGAGAATAAGCGCAATGCCATTATCCTCCAGGTTGTCGTCCGAATCATCAAGAACAACCACATGATCATCATTCCTCGTATCTTGGTCTGGAACGTTGAGAATAAGCGCATTACCATTATCCTCAGGGTTTGGACCAGCACCTTGCGCGTTCTCACGAGGTTGCTCAATGGCACCAAGCGGTTTTGTACCAAAGAATCTGCTATAAAGCGACTCCATAGTAATCAAGCGAACTCTGCGAGCCTCAGTCTCGGCAGCAGAAAATTCAGAAGGTCGGTAGTGAATGAAGAATGGTAGAGAAGCTTGAAGATCGAGATGAAATTGCGTGTCGAGAATCGCGGCCTGCCACATGAATGTCATGAGTGGTGTAGGGCTGAGTTTCTCAGCTTTATCGTCATGAATGAATACCTTCAATGCGAGAAATCGACGAAGCTCTTCGACGGCTTGGGCTGAGGTGACGTTCATTGTGCCAGTGATATTGATTGCTGTAGCGGCTTCGTTCATGGCGTCTGAAAAGCGAGGTCCATGGAGGAAGGCAATGGTTTGTGGCGAGTTTGGCATGAGATCGCGGAATGAAGCGTGGATACCGCCATGATCCTCAACTTCGGGGATGTGGTCGAGGGTGGGAGTTGAGGGGACGTCGGAAGCCGATCTCTTGCGTTTGGTTGGCATCGTGGACGAAAGGTTGCGACTCTGATGAGATCGAAGACTGCTTGGATGTTTTGACGGTGGTTCGACGATGAGTTGAGAGAGGATGCGATGCGTGGAACTTCTTGCGGATGAGTGCCTTGAAGTGTATTAGCAGCCAGGCCACCAAGTAGAGAGAGGCAACTCACCCCCGCCGAGTAGTGTACCTTGACAATGAATTTGGAGGCTGCGGGATCAGAGAAATGAATGCAACAGTGATGGGGGGATGTGCATCCAAAGCTCCTTGAGGATGCTCTTTTGGACTGTGTTGTTGCGTGTTGACAGGAGGAGGCGAGATTGTTGAACTTGAAAGGGATAGGCAAGGCGAGGAATTGGTAGATTACGTATCCTTGCATGGACTTCCTGCGAACTCATGGGATAGCTCAAGCCATGCCAAGCTTCCTGGTCCTTTCCCGAGGGTGAATCAGTAAGAACAGAGTCACTTCACTAGCTATAGAGATTTCGCAAGCTCATACCCAAGTCCTTATCACATGTTATCATGTTTTTCCTCTGATCACAAGAATGATTCAATTGATTGTGCAAAACAGAGGAATAATAGTAAAAATGATTGCTCTTGGTTTCTTGAAGTCCTCGGCTTTGGGAAGCTAAAGCATGTTTATTTTGACGTTTCCAATAAGGTATAGCCAAACTGTGTGAGAGCACTGGTATTATAACCAAAAACCTCATAGGAGCACATGACCCAAAAGTCGTTTCATTCACTTCAAAATGTCTAGGGATTTAATGACTCAGCATTTCCCGCCATCTCACCATCCACAGTATCCTCCTCTCGACTTGACGAACCAGCTAGAAAAGCAAAACACCTCCCTGTATATGTATAGCAGATTGTGACTCTATACCGTTGGCCACAAACAACAACCGCAATGGCTCCACTATCTCTTGGGGCGTAGACTGGGGGTATAGTAAGACGGCGTATTAAGTATTTATCGCGTACAAATAGTCTGTCAAAAGTAGGTTGAAAACGCTCTGAGGAGCCTGGAATTAGACGAGAAAACTCTGCTATATAAGTGGGATTTGAGCCGGTTACATGATTGTGCACGTGACTCTATATGCTAGGTAGTTGTGACAGTATTTCATTCCCATCTTTTTTCAGCTCATTCAATAACATGAAAAGCCCATCCTGAAAACGATTACTGGCTTTTTGGAAATCTAAGTACAGCATAAAGCTGTGCATTACCTTCTTAAGAACATTTGCCCACAAGTGACTCGCGACTACTCTATTTAGCTCAATCATCAGCTCGAAGGAGAGGCGTGCATTACTCTGTACACACCTAGGTTACAAAAGATTATTTTAAAGACATAACACAACTAAAACAATTATACGAATAGTTTGGAATAACTGTTACTTTTCACTCCTTATTAACCTAGCTAAATAGGACAATTTATTCACTTATACTAGTCTTTTGGTATAATGAGTTTCGATAGCGTATACAGAGTAATGCCCATATTCTTACATGATAACCATAAGATGAGGGAAAATTGAAAATGCCAGATGTTACCTAGGCCTTAACACGAAGCTTTTGATACGGAGTAGCTTCGATGGTTTACTGTAGGGGAGTGAGAGGGTTGGAATTTCGAACTTTGCAAGGGAGGTTAAGCCTGGCACATATCTATTGTAACATAGCTACTGACCCTCTTGTGTTGAAATAAGGAGAGGAAATGAGGGATAGAAACAGAAGTACATAAACAACTATGTGGGTTATCACTTGCTCCGCTCTTAGGTGATGTTTAATATTACCATTTGGATTGAAAGAACAGTGAGGAATGTCACAAACTCTGCGGTTTAGCAAAGGATTACGATGGTAGATTGAGATGAGATATGGCTTCTTGGATTGTTGTTGGTGACTGTCCTTTGTCTCGCTATGTATAGACTTTGGAAATCAACCATGTTGCTAATGTTGTATCCATATGCAACAAACCTGTACTTGCCTTCGTAGAATAGTGAGGAACCACTGTACAAACAGTTCGGTATAGACGCGTCGGCTTCTCAACACCGTATTCTCTAATAGCTCAACAAATCCCTACGGGTTTGAGGATAATATCAACAGTATCTTCCTCCGAAAGAGCGTACTCATTTGCAGACCGTCCTCTCTCCAACTCCATGTTAGAGCCGACTACCTTCCAGATCTCAGTGTAGATGCAGCTATCCGGATCGATACCGTGATATTTAAGGTTTCCCCATGTTTCTCTTACAACCAGCCGGCGAATCTTTCCTGACTGGATTTCAGGTTGCTCGGCAACTTTGGCTCTATTTGCGAGACGTTGACTATTTAGTAGCGTGTTAGCTTGATCACAGCATAATAGGGACGCAGTAGCTCTTACTCAAAAGATCCTTTCCCTGGACTGGTAGAACGGGAAGGGTCGTCGCGCTCTGCAAGCGGCTTATCGCCGAAATACTTCACGTACATTGCTTCCATCGTTGCCAATCTGATCTCACGTGCGTCTCTTTCTGCATCACTTGCTCCTTCAGGACGGTGGTGCAATGTGCAGCCTAATGTGGCTTGCAGTGATGCGTAGGTCTTCGTGTCGAGGATGACTTCGTGCCAAACAGCGTCCATGATTGGGGTTGGGCTCAGTAGCATGGCATCGGTATCTTTCATGAAGACCTTGAGCGCAATCAGGCGACGAAATTCTTCCATGGCTTCCGTGGGTGTCACATTGAATCGGGCCTGAACATGGGAACGTTCGGCAGCGTGTGCAAGGGCGAGTTCGAAGCCCGTGAGAAATTGGATACCAGCTGGGGACTTTGCGAGAAGGGTTTCGTAGCCCGGATTCATTTTAGGAGCGGATTGAGAGTTACTGATGAGTTGGAGATTTGACTTAGTCGTTTCTTCGGAGACCAATCTCTCGCGTTTCATTGCTTTGGACATGTTGGAGTGGGCGCGTAGCCAAAAAGAACACGCAGCGGGTAAACTTCTATATCTGCGGTCAGCAACTAATGGACCTGGTTGTACTTGAGGGCCATACGTATTCCGCGAAGCAGCCTTGGAGATCAGATTGTGACTCGGAATTGATGGTGGAGAGGAGACGAGAATAGAGATTGACACGACAAGTCGTGACAACACCTCAGATCGAGCGTTTGGGGACGGAGACCCCAACCTGGATAGATTCACCCGATGTTTTGACCTGCGGATGGTGTTACGGTTGTTGTTGTTGTTGAGGAGATAAGGTGGACGCGAAGGCGAATATTTTGAAGTGTTTTTGGAGCGGAAGACGCGACGCTTGACGTGATCACTCCTCAGAATAACCCCAACAACCAGATCAGGCAGGCAAGAAAGTAAAAATCCACTGTCGCTCGACAAAGCACGGGAAGAACTAAAGGTTTCACTCATGAAAAAGAAGGTCTACCTCTGCGCATTATTAGTGATCACTACATTTATTCATGTCCTTCAAGGTTGCTTGTCTCTCTTAACAATCCTCTCACTTCACCTTCGACCAAACACCGTGGCAGTAGACAACCAGATTTAGTTATAAGATATTGCACTGAGGACAGGAATGTTTACACCTAGGTTAAAAATGCTCTAAAGAGCTAGAGTTAGTCAAGTGAACACTCACCTATTTTTCAGGGGAAACTACACGGTCACATGATTAAAACGTGACCACATGCTTTCAAAAGATCGCTCTCCTATATAAGACAGAAGAAATATTCGATACAGCTGCCCGGGGTCCTTAATACACGAGAGTCATGAAGTTGGTTTTTTTCTAGTTTTTCTTTTTTGAATTTTGTATATAACTATATAGAAAGAGTTCGGCTTTTTTCGCTTATAAAAAGTAGTAAAGTAGAAAGTGAAGAACCAAGAAATGAATAACGCTTCGAAAGGCTAAAATTTTGGGAATTAATCCCATGAATTATTAACAATAGCGAGAAAAA
This sequence comes from Hymenoscyphus fraxineus, assembly GCA_900184765.1. Lineage (NCBI taxonomy): Eukaryota > Fungi > Ascomycota > Leotiomycetes > Helotiales > Helotiaceae > Hymenoscyphus > Hymenoscyphus fraxineus. Next base: position 1,536,542 of record LT855418.1, read on the forward strand.
GAAATACAAGAACACACTGTTGTTGTGCTTCATGTATGTGGTTCATGGCAAACCAAGACCGAGAGAGTAAGATATCTCCACAATGTTCATCCCTGTTACCTACCCATCGGATAAGCCATTCTGTACCACTCAGGCCGGGACAAAAAGTGCCCATTACCCAATGATGTTGGAGGTCTTGAGAACACTCTCGTTCTCATCAGCTTCAAACTCCTGTTCTCCAAGCTCGCTACTGACGACAAACGCGTTGGTGTCCCGACAAAGATTTCCGGTTTGGACAGCTGAAAGATTCTGTGCTTTGAGAGCCTCATTTAGAATTATTTATTGATGAGTGTTAGAGGGTAACCAGGGAGGGTGCGTACTTTTAGCGCCGAACACATAGTCGATTTGTTCACGTGTGATATTTGACGATCCCTCGGCCAAAGTGACCACATATGAAGAAGGGTCGATTAGTTTGAAGCCCAAAGATGCAGCACCTGGAGTCTTGTTCTCGGTCACAGTTAGAGTTCGTACCCCGATATTCTGGTATTCGATTTCCATAGATCCGACTCCCTGGATGGCAAGACAAGTCCAAGATTCAGACGACGTTCAACCGAAGCAACATCTGCACTCTCGGCATTGAAAGGAAGATGGTGCACTTAGACTGGTGGTAAACTGCGCCGCAGCAAGAAGAAGAAGTGTAGTGCCGAACATGATTTCAGTCAAGGTAATTAACGCTATGGCAGTAGGAGATATGAAAATAAAACGGCCCGGCCGAAGAAGAATGATAGTACTAAAAGAGAGACTCTGGAAAGAATGAAGCTTCGCAGTATTTGTAAGAAGAATCCTGGGGTAAGGAGTCTATATTAAATGACTTTGAGATTTTCAGAGCAACCCCTCGGATTCTGCGTAAAAGGTTGCGCGAAGTGATGCCAACACATATATCCCGAAGATCCTCATGCCAAACTGAGTCTCCTCTGGACTCTCAGGATTTGAAGAACACCAATTGTATATTTTGGACATGCGGTTTCACGTGGCGGTTATTCTGCTGTGCTCGTATCTTCTGCACAGCCTGGCGTAACTCTTAACCAGGATTAAGCGACCTCGCGTAGAATAAATAGTTTTAACGTATAATTCCAGGTCAATTCTGACAGCTTGGCAATGCCAGGCTATCAATTGTGCTGATTTTTGGTAAGGAGATATATAGTCACAGGATTAGAACGTGACTATATAGGCTGTTTCTAATAAGATTTCTATCTAATTAGTAAAATATGATTTTGCTCGTCTCGGGTTCGAAAGTACGAAAGGAAGGGGGGATCGATTACCTAAATAGGGCATCATGAGGCTATACGCCTAGGGTAATCACATTAGGTGCAAGTAGGACGGTATTTTGGGTCAAACAGCCTCCTAGGCGCTTGTGAGGTTATTCGAAACCTTGCAAGTGGTGCCCAGGCTGTCTAGCGCTCAATTAAGGCCTAACTAAACATACAAAATAGGTGGAATGTTCGGGGATGGGGGTGGAAATCAAAGAGAAAACCCCGTAAACAACAATCTTACTAAATCGTGGTGTTGTTAATGATGGAGTCGAAAGTACGGATAGCTCGGAATAAGGAGAGCGGGGGGGTTGATTAAGTTAGTCACCCTCGCTACGCAAAACACATCATATTTCTGTTTATATTCTAAACAATCACATACTATAGCTTAATTGGGACTACGGAAAGAATTTAGCTTAAGCTATTTTATTAGAAGACGTCGTAACTCTTAGTAGACGGATTTTGTCGCCGATTTCTATAAATAATTTAGTGTTTAAGTTCATTCTAAGAGGTAGACAAAAGCCGTGCAACGACTGTGCTAAAGGTATAAAGATAACTTATGGGGCTTGAGGGGACTGTGTAAGTTATTACTAACTACGCTCAGGTCGCGAGTTATCCTACATTTTAGTGCTTAATTGAGTCTGGTTCTATGCAATATCTGAGGCTATTCAGACTTCCCCCACATAACCCACTTACACCCGCCAATAGAATAACTGGCTCGGACGATTTTAGCTGTTTGACATAAATCCTATACCTTACGATAATCCGTCTCTAAAATCGCGCATTCGAAATTTTCCACAACTTATATGCGACGCTAATACAGGTTGATTATAACAATAAAAATCGGCGACAAAATCCACCTAGTACAAATCTATATATTGTTTTCCTACCTAGGTTACCACGTCGTTGACCCACTTTCGAGTTACGCCGGCGGTGCAGGAGGTAAGACCATCCTATACACTTGATAGTTGTGAGTTACGGAGTTCGTAAGACGATTGCCTACCTGCCTGTCCACATACCCCACACAATAACCTAGGGAGACGTGTTGTTTTTAATTTCCGGAAAGCTTGAAGTGAGTGAGATTGTCGAGAATTGGAAGCTTGGACCGATCAGAAACAGGGGTAGCGATGTAGCACAGAGCGCTTCATCTGTCCGAACAAGGAAACTCGGGGTCTTGACGACGCATTGACACAGTTCACGGCCGGTATTCACAGGGGTCTCCAAGATCCGATGAATCTCATCTGTCAAATCAAATCCACAAGGCAGGTTTTTTTTCCGAGCTTGGGCTTCTTGAAGTCCCCACCGTTTCAACCCTCCTTCGCTTACCGTCATGCGATGAGTCTTGAATTTACTTTCGGAAATAAGAAACGGTCTCGCCAAAAATTCAATTTGTTAGGATCGATGAAGAAGACACCTTTTTAGTTGTACGGAGAACGCGGTCAATAATACTCCGTATTGTTACTACAGGCTAAATGCCCTGTAACATACCCTGAAGCGCTCTAGAGAGCCCCTAAAGCTGGTTAGACTCGCTTTACAAATCCCTCTTAGAGGCTAGACGCTATAGCTAGTAAGATTTCTCTAATTTCCTAAGCTTGTAAAGTAGATCTTACAAGAGCTAATCAGGGGCTTTAGATGCCTGTAATACCTATAGTACCCTAGAGACGATCTATAGGGGATCGCTATTCTATACTCTAAATTATAGGGCCATAGCCTATAGTGATGGTATATCTGATCGCGTTCTCCGTACTTCGGAACTTGTATTCAGCATCGAATACAACATAGCTCCACAGGTATTTTATTTGTGGAATTCGATTTTTGTACTATCTGGATTCTTCTTGCACGCCTTTTCCTAGCATCGTGGTGATTTTTAACCATCCCATTGGACTGCCTTGGCTAGGGCTTTTGTAGATAATACTATAGATCACATCCCCATATCTTGACTCCCCTCACTTCTAGAATGCTTGTTGCTAGGTACTAATTGAAAAAAGTGGATACGCCGCGTCCTAGAGTGCTGCAAAAACAACAAAGTGGCCATACTAAAGTGTAATTACACCCCGCATTCAGAAGTGCTTAATGTCGAAATTTGTAGGTATCTCTAAGCGTATGGTGTAAATATATAGTGCCCTTACCGTTAGTAAAGACGCGACACGACAACGAGGATGCGGCAGCGAGGAAGCGACAATGAGGATATAGTAGTAAGGGCGACAGTGAGTGAAGATGAGAGTAGTATCATGTGCTAACTTTATTAATGTCGTGAGCTATGAACACGCGTTTTCTATAAATTCTATTTGCACCTAAAACATGACTCAAGTAGAAACTACCGGTCACCGAACGCGGTGACAGGGGTTCAAAAAGCATTTTAAGCAGATAGAAAAGTATCTCAAGGGGAGTCTTCCTAACCTTTCTCTTGATCTGCCTTGGCAGGGGTGTTTGTGATAATACTGAAAGACCCATATCTCCATATCCCCATATCCCCATATCTTCAACAGACCATACTTGGTACCTCGGAGATGTTTTCTTGTTTCCTTCGTCTCTTCTTCATCCTTTCAGTTGATCTAGGACCAAACAATCCATTCGAATCCTTCTTTTTCTTTTCTTTTCTCTTTTCTTTTCTTTCTTCGGGTCCGCTGGTTCAGCCATTTTTAATAATTTCATGTTTTCCATACGATTCTGGTAAGTTCGAATGTCTTGGGGGTTTCGAAAAAAACCCCTGACTAAAAATGGCTCAAATATCTCTTGAATTGCAATTGAGAACTGCCAGCTCCCCCACGCCCGAGCCTGCTCTTCGAGCTCATCATCGTCGGTTTTTTGAAAGCAAGAAGAGAAAAGAAAGCCGAAGCATCGAAGAAAGTGGCCATCAAAAACACAAACTGAACAGGCACGGGGCTTTCGACACAAGAGATAGTACTGATTATGGGGGCGCCTCTAAAGCGCGTGTTCCTCGTCCGCCTCCCCCAGGCGCAACGCCAACATTAGCAGCAACAACCTCTTCACCTGTAGGTACCTTGTCATTCTGTATATTGTGTCATTTTCTTACTATTAATAGGCTTGCTTGGCTCCTTCGAAGCCCCCACAATCGTGGGTAACTTCAACCTTAGCATCTATACCAACAACTTCGTTGCCAATACCTACGGTAAGTTTTGGAAATACTACTCGTTGACAGGAGAAACTAATTCCACCCAAAAGCCTCCTCCTATTTCCAATGAAACTCCTGTAGCCGCCCCTCAACCAACATCCTTTCCAACATCATCAGATACCCCAAATGTCTCTGGAATCCCCACAAATATCGAGGGTTTTGGTCCAAGTATAAATGGGTTTATACGCCAAGGGCCACCAGGTTCTACGATATCAGGTGGTACGATTACGGGAGTAATTTTAGGAGTTGTTGGTATGTAATTTCCCCCTATCAAATCATTCAATATTAACAAACTACAGGACTCATCATTGCTGCTGTGATTGCTATCATTTTCATGAGAAAACGTCGTCTTCGTCGCCTAGGCTACCCACGTGGTGCTCTACCACCTATGAGTCAAGCGAGTAGTGGGAAACCGCCTTCAGCTTTTAGCAGAGCTAGGAAACGCGCTGAAAGTATACTGTGGGGAAGTCAAACAACTGTCGGTGTATGATCTCTCTCTCTCTCTATTTCTCTCATATCAACTTTCTTTTTCAAGAATGCTGACAATTCCTTCTAGAACCGAACAGAGGCTAGTTTCCCAGCGTCAACCGTTCCATCGGTCAAGGGACCAGCTGGAAAACACAACAAAGACGGACTTAACATGCTCACCCCTCCACTCAGGCATCCAGATCCAACCCGGAATCCAACACCAAATCTCCATCGACATATGTCCTCAGGATCCACCGAGAGGGATAGGATCAGAAGACCAACTAGTATCCGTTCGCCTGGTCCCAACATGCAATCGAGGTCCTGGTATGACGCCACCTGAGCCTCTTAGGAATGTTGATTCTTGGGTTGCAAGGGGCAATGGTGGTGGGGAACTGGAACCAAGGGGTCCTTACGCCAGGTTGAATTGAGTTGTTATAATAGAGCCTGGAGCAATCTAGTTGTGGAGTACAGTTATTGCATTCCCTTTTGAAATGCTGGGGGTAATACCATCGATTGTTTAAATCGAATTACATTCACTATCGTTGCGTTAAGCTACACCTTAATTTAGTCACCTACGTTCACTCAACACTATCAAAAACTGCTGATACAATTCACTTTTGTCACAGAGAGAAACATTCACGCATTGCTGTTACCCCACATTTTTGATTCACTGGACCTTGCTGGTTAAAATAGCATCTTTCACTCGTAGAGAGTGCGTGGGAACATCTTGTTGACTTGATGCACTCGTTTACTTGGTAAAGACTTTGATTTGAACACCAATTTTGGCCTCGAATCTCAATATCTCTCTTTGGTCCATCGTTATCTTCCGTAGCTTGTGAATTTCTAAGAGTATGTATGTCACTCATCAACGGTGTTTTCACAATACAGGTTGCTGAAAATGACTTGAAATGGAAAAGGGCCAATAGTCATGGCATAGGAAACAAGAGTGATCGAATTGCACGCTGCTTTACCCATATATACCAAAACTATCTAGCAGAGTTGATGATTGGTCAGACCTGCAGCTAATCCTCACTTTCAAGCGTAGTGAAGCCAAAGCATCTTCTTTCAATCGCGATCTCAACTCTTCCCCTTCAACTCTCTCACTTCAACCTCAACCCTTCCAATTCAACTCTCCCACTTGCATCCTTCCGTCTCACCAATTTCGGCGCCAAGGAGTGCTAGACGACAAATCTCTTCAAAATGACACCAGGGAGTTTCGTCGTTGATGATCAAGCTACTGATACGACCAAAAAAAAGGAACTTGACGAAGTGAAGCAACAAATCGAGGAAACAGAATTCAAGCTCACCCAACTAAGCCTCCTCGCAGCTAAAGATTCCAGACAAAAGAGCTTAGAGAAGGAAGTGAACTCTGTAAGTTAGACAGTATGAGCATTGGAGCACCTTTACTGATTAGAGCTCGTTTTCTTAGGTTCAAGCGGAACTCAAGTGTGTTTTGGAGAGACTTCAACCTTCTCCGCAAGCCCGTGATATCATCAATAGCAAGATCGAGTTTGAGTCTCCAGCTTTGTCCAGAGAAGACGTTGAAGCTATTGAGGCTGAAGTTCAAGGCGAGAAGCTTCGTCTTTTCAAAGATTTTAAGGTGAGTCTGATCGAGCTGTCTTTCAGCCCGCACCCAACATCATCAATTAATGAAAACTAACCGTCAAAAGGAACTTCAAGCAAAGAAGGAAGAAATCTTGGCCACATACTTCTGCCATGAACCACGATTTATATTTCCGACATCGGAGGATAGTGTCAGCCCCGCTCATGTTCCGTCTGTCTCTGATATTGCTACCCGTCCACAAAACTCGTATCTTGGTCTCCTTTTCGGGTATTTCGGACGCACCACATCAAAGAGTGAAAATCTAAGCATTGAAGAAAAACAGCGTCTCGAAAACGAAATCAACACCCTTAGAGCCAGCCTCTCTACCTTTCAGCAGATCCCCAAAGTTCTCATGTGCCTTCTGTGCAACGGTGCTGAAGCAGATTTCAAGGTCACCGAGCTCTTTAAGCAAATCGAGGACACCCGCGGAGAGAACCACGAGATTCATCTCGAGTTCTTGAAGCTTATCGCATGTTTTGCTGTCATGCCAACTGAACTGAGCGAGCTTGAAAGAGCCAGTCAGAATCGGGAAGCTATGCTCACTGAAGCCAATAAGAACATCGATTTTCTTGAGAGAAGAATCAAATTGATGGGTCCTTTGTTCGACGTTGGCAAGGCAGTTCGTTTGGGCCACCTTGAAACAGTCAAGCGGATTCGTTACGACGGCCAATTCATTAAGCTTAGGGGGACTCCGAATAAGCAAATCATCGAAGAACGGAATGCAGTGGCTCATAACGGAAATCCTGTGGCTGACTTCTCGTTAATGACGTTCTGCAAGCTAGCACCAACCGAACTGGATCTGTTATGGGATATGTATGGAAGTCCACCACCAGAAAGAAGGATTTTCCGCGAGTCCTTAATTGAATCGATCCCGTGCAATTACTGGAAAGAAGTGGCTGCTACATATGGCACCATGTTTTCTTGTTATGCCGAAACCCGTTTCACACAGAGCAAGGAAGAAGAGATGGAGTTCAAGAGATTGCACAAGGAACTCTTGGACCTTTATTCCAAATACTGCAAGGAAAGCTATCCAGAAGGTGAACCCATCGATTCATCGAATTCAACACCAACGGGCGCCGTTCTGAAAAATACACTCAAGAAATTCGAGGAGAACCCTGTCGTTAAGAAGAACCTGGAGGAAATGAGAAAGATAGCCGACAATTTCAGCAAGCTAGAGAGGGAGAGACTTCGTGACAACTGAGCATAGAATACGTTTATACGGTGCCTTGTGAGGGATGATATGGGGAGAAAATAACAGTACATGAAATCTCGCTTAGGTGAACAAATAAGCATAAACCAGTATTTTGCACATCTCGCGTGACTTGACTTCTTTTACGATTGAAACCTTTCTGACAAATTTCAACCTTAACATCGATCGAGCGGTCTACCTATAAACGATCACTTGACCAAAAGCTTTATGAAAAGAATTCCAAATTACAAAAGTCTCCAAAGACCATGCAATATTTCAGATTTCATATTCTTTGGCAGTACAGCATCTTGAATATTTGTGTTAGAAATCGTGAGCAGCCTTGACGAGCCTCACCCGTGTATCAAAACTCGCTTGTTAGTTCAGAAGTTGCAGAGAGCTTCCAACACTAACCCAACTGTTCCGCATCAATAATTTGGTATTCCAGTAGCTAGGCTCTAAATTATGGACAATCGAGTCTTTGACATTGATATAGGGATACTTTAGTCTATTACTGACTACTCCACTACGTAGAATAGAGATTGCGAGTCTGGTAGTACTTAGTATATGCATATTACCACGCGATTCCCTGGATTCACTCGCATTCGGGTGTACTCTCTATTCAACAATGAAAGTGTACGGAGGATTATTAATGGAATTATCTTCAAATTTGTAAAGTCCGAAACATCGGCTAATTCATCGCCTGCTTGGTCAGTTCATATGAGGCTTTTTCAACGGGGGTACTGGTGAACGAAACATATGGAGTGAGTGAAAAGCTATCAATTGCGGGGTACAAGTCCAATAAGAATAATGAAGGGGAAGAAGAGGGGTTTTCTTCCGAATTGAAAGGTATAATCTTCAACTGCGCTCGTCTGCTTTCTTGTCAACGTACGAAAGACCTTCAAGGTCCAATCTCACTGTCCTCAAATTTGAACTCCACAGAGTCGTTTGGCAATTCGAGACTGACAGGATGTCGGGTCCTACTAGTATCCGTCACAATCAGACCATGGTGAACAATAAGCAACAGGAACTGGATGATATCAATCAACAGATCGCAGCGAATGAGAAGAAGATCGTTCAGACCAGCACATCTACAGCGAAAGAACAGGCGCAAAAAGAGTACATCGACTCGACCAGAAAATTGACCCAACAAGCAAAAAGGTTGGCCGAAGAGGTGAAATATACGGTTCTCAAAAAGCAACTTTCCAACTAACCCCGTCAAATTTAGGCAAATGAGAGAATGAAACACTCGTTACGCTCATCGTTCCCCAACCTTTCTCTTGAGTTGAATTCGGATCCTCTGAAGCTCAATTTTGCTCTCCCTACTACTCCCTCTGACGAGATACTGCAGTCCGCAGCGACAAAGGCACACTTTGTCAAGAAGGAACTTCTCGAGAAGGCCAAAGTTTGTGTCCTAGCTTTCTTAATTTCCCAAAGCAAAAGTCTTGATTCACTAAGCTAACCGGTCAAAAGGGACTAGGAGCCAAGAGATTAGAGATCCTTTCCACCTATTACACGAATGAGAGAAAGGTGGTAATCTCGAATGAGGATGCTACCCTGGAAAAGCAACTCAGAGCAGAAACGGTAGAATTGAGAGCTGAGATTCAAGTACTCAAGTCGACTTTAGCCGCCTCTAAGCAGAAACCCAAGGAGACATTGGCAGGAGAAATAGCAAAACTCGCAGCAAACAAAAGCGAACAACAGATTTCGAGCCTCATGAATCAAGTTAACGAATTGACTACCGAAATCAAGTTAATGAAGCCAGTATACGAAGTTGGTCAAGCCATCCGCACAGGGATTGTAGAAACCAGCAAACGACGCCGACGTGCCAATGAAAAGCCTGACCACATTAGAGGAGAACCAGATGTCGAAATTGTCAGAGCCAGAAACTCCGCAGCACATGATGGCCATGCAGAAGCCGACTTTGCCCTTTTACGATCTGGCACTTGCGTGAATATGCGTTCAGTGATATACGATATGTACAGAACGAATGCAGAAGACGCCCAAAACTTTCCAGTTGGTGTTGGAAATGCCCAATGGGCCGCTTGGTATTCTGCACGTGCGACGATGTATTTGTGCTGGGCGAACACCGATTATACCCCTGATGTTGACCTAGAAAGGTCGTTTGATGTGATTGATAATAGAGTCAAGACTTGCCTAGCGAGTCATCTCAAGGCTGCCTCTGGAAATTGGGCTGTAGCGTGGGAGAGTTTCAATAACGACCCTCGAGTCAAAACTGATATTGCTTCTATGGGAGGAATTGCCGGGGTTTTTATTACGAAGGAGCGGACAAGACTTTCTGATCATTGAACTGCTTCGGCTTTTCAAGCGGGGCCTTGTCCGAGAAATGAGCTGGCTCATTCTACGACGATGGAAAAAAAGTTTGATTTACAAGGAAATCAGGAAAATGTCGCTGCCAGAAATAGGAAGGGAATCTTGGCTAAGTTCATGACACTGGGCGATGTTTCTGAGTGGAAAATCTCTAATAACTTTCTCTCATATCCCATTGTCTACTTCTATCGTCATATGCCACTTAAGATCGCTACAAGTCACTTTTCTCTATATACTGTCAAAACAATGCATGGAACGACAAATATTTATGTTGCTGCTGCAGGACCGACGCACCAACACGTCATTCTCAGCGACATCCTCGAGCTCATCAGCCAACAAGCCTGCATGTTGGACTTAACACATATGGTTTTTTAGCCGTACGTTCCGCTTTGCCGTGTTCCCAGTTTGCATACGCGCCCGTTATGTCTATGCACACGCCCATCACAAATGTTTGAAATGGTTTGGGCCTTCAGAACTGACCATAGCTTCGCGAAGTGTGGGCTCATGGATTACTGAGGCCGATAGCGCCAAGTGCCGCAAAACCAACTTTCGCACACTCCAGCGCTCAACTTCAAATATACTACCACGAATAACAATACAACAAAAATAGATTTTAACTAACAGACTTTAAATATAAGATGTACAATCGTAATAATAATAGAATTAACACTTAAAATCTATCTTTTACAAGTTTTGTGTTTTGGGGTAGTAACACCTAACAATTGCCCCTGATGACTAAGTCGATGACTAAGATTAGAAAAAAAAAATTCTAAGTACGTAGGAATACTAGATTACTAAGCCTATTACTAAGCGGATTACTAAGCGGATTACTAAGCGGATTACTAAGTTCTTTAACTAATCTTTAGAATATTTATAAGACAAATAAATTTTATTTCTAGCTTACCCCTATTAGCTATTAGAGAATAAGTAATAAAGCNTTATAATATTGTAGTCCTACTAGGTACTAATAAAAGTTCCTGCCTCGCATCTATAAGGCAGAAAGTCTAGCGGGGACATAGCACGTGCGTAGCTAGGGGCACCCTAGCCGGCTCGTGGATTTCTGCCTTACGGATACGAGGCAGGAACCCCTAGTACAGCTAATAAATATTAAATTAAATTAAATATATTTCAATAGTAGGTCGTGTCTGTCTATAGTTATACAACTAGAATCTGAAGTCTAATTTTTAATATATATTTTTATTAAATTAATATAAGTGTTAGTATTTTTCAAGTTGAGCGCTGGAGGATGCGAAAGTTGGTTTTGCGGCACTTGGCGCTAACGTCCTCAGTATGGATTCCTGACAAAAAGATCATCTTTACAATCATTGTCATCTAAGTTACATCTAATGCTTCCGGCTCAGTGACCCAAATGGCAAATATCCAACCTTTTATTTTCGACATCACCCAGTCGGATAAGGACAAGCTGCTGCAAAAGCTCGACGACTCGGTGTTTCCAGACGAGTTAGATGAGGTGGGTTGGGAGTATGGGACGCCTTTGGCGGATGTGAAACGTTTGGCTGCATACTGGCGAAAGGATTTTGACTGGGAAAGTATGGAAAACAAGATCAAGAGTTTACCGAATTACACTTCGACGATTGAGGTTGAGGGCTTCGAACCCCTGGATATTCATTTTCTACACATGAGGAGTGGAAATGACGATGCGATTCCGCTGCTGTTTTTACATGGGTGTCTGTTACTTTAATTCGTATATATTTAGTTTTGATACTGACGAGACCTAGGGCCTGGGAGCTTCATGGAGGTAGAAAGACTTCTGCCATTTCTGATAAACGACGACAAAATGAAGGGTGTAACATTCCACGTTGTTGCACCCTCCCTTCCAAACCATGTATTCTCATCCGGGGTATCGAAGAGAGGCTTCGGATTAGGACAATATGCGGAGACTTGCCATAAACTCATGATAAACTTGGGGTATGAGCAGTATGCTAGTGTCGGAGGAGACTGGGTGAGGCCGCTGTCATAAGCAGGTAAACACGACTGACTAAGATAATAAACCTAGGGATCTTCAATCACTCGAGTTATGTCGCAGCTGTATCCTCAATCTCTGAAAGCATGTTATCTCAATCTTGTTCCCTCCACTCCGCCCTCTCCAACTAGACCATGGGCGTTTATCCCCTTCATCGTGCGCCACATCCTCAACATGTACACGCCAGCTGAGCAAGCGGGATTGGCCCGGTCACAGGAATTTCAAAAGACGGGTATGGGTTACTTCCAAGAACAAAACACAAAACCACAAACGATCGGATACGCGCTTTCTGATAGCCCTGTCGGTCTCCTGGCCTGGATGTATGAGAAGATGCGCGATTGGACCGATGAATATCCTTGGACCGACGAGGAAGTTTGCACCTGGGTGAGTCTGTACTGGTTTAGCAAGGCCGGTCCCGCTGCTAGTCTTCGATTGTACTATGAATCGACAAGAGGGAAGTTTCCCGCCCAAGCCGGGGGTTACGTGCCACATGTAAAGCTTGTAAGAATATCAAAGTAATAATGTGTATTGAAAACTCGCTAACGTCAAAAAGGGGTTGGCTTACTTCCCAAAGGAGATATTCCGCTTGCCCAAAGCTTGGGGTTCTTCTCTTGGAAACGTGGTTTTTGAACATGAGCACGATAAAGGAGGTCATTTTGCCGCATGGGAGAGACCCGAGGCCGTTGCGGAGGATTTGAAAGTCATGTTTGGGGATGGTGGTGGGGCCAATGGCGTTGTCAAACTCGGAAACGGAAAAAAGACGTAATTTTAAGCTTATGTTGTACTATTCTATTCGAGTTCAATCTCTAATGAAGGGATTGATTCTCAATTAAGAGTATCTTGAAGTGATATCCTGTGTTGTGGGTAGGAAAAATCGGCGAATATCTTGGTCTGCAACTTCTCCAAGACGTGAGAGTAACTTTACGCAGGCTAGAAACAGAGAACGAAATTTCGCTTAGTGCTACTCCGATGAAGATACCAACTCTTTTGCGCACAGTGTTTTGGAGTCATGGTGATTGCAAATAGAGAGCTCATAAAAGTTGGAGTGCGGGAAGCTTCAAAGATGGTTCAGAAAGAGTTGGCTCAAAGCTCTGATTGCTATATCTCCTAGGCAAGAAGATTACCTAGGTACCTACCGACAGTCTTGGAAATATCACGTGACAGTCCTCCTTTCCACCCAAGGACCTGAACGTAACGACACCCACCATTTTTCAATATGAAATTCCAAGCGAGACGCACAAGACGCCTCATCCCAAGAATATCAAAATCAAGCAAGAAATAAACGAAGAATATGTAAACAGCATTGGCGGGAATAGATGTTCTCCTCTGAGAGCGCAGGTAAATATGGTTGAAGAAAATGGGGACTGAGGGACTACACATAGAGCGATCTTTGTATCCGGAATCTGAATGTTCCAAAGTGACCTATCCACTTTGACCAGACTATTTTGTTGGCTAGTCCTCAGTTTGGAAGATCTTCAGCTAGATGCAGACGCCCACCTCCAAGGTAGTAATCACACATTGCTACACACAGTACAACGGAGAACGTGTGATCGTGGTACTTCATATACCCCACGCCAAGCCAAAATTTACCAGTAGAGCCACAAATAACCAACAAGCTGCAGAAACAAATATGATGTGCCTCAATTATGATTGACGCGAAGCGCTGGGCAGTCGTCAGCTGAAGATTTTATTCGTGATACATGCATGTTGGTGGACCTCGCCGCAAGTGATTCTGCAGCGATATGCATTCGTCAACCATTTGGTCACATATACTCCCTCAAACACCAACGTTACTCTGTTGCGCCGTTAACTGGATTGTGCCGTACAAGCTAATTGTTTCCGAAATCCTTGAAAAACTATCTACAAACCTCTGGCTGTAATAGTTAGCAATGAGAAAAGCCATGAACACATATTTAAACCGTTTATAGAATCATATACCGCTAAAAGTTTCAAGCATAGAAGTTTCAAACAAAAAGTTGCAAGATAGGAAGAGCTTTTTACTAAGGACACAGATATTCAAGCCTTATTTTTCGAAATTTCCATTATCAAAAGCGTGTGCTCCCCCCTTGCAAATATAGAAGAGTACCTATCTTAGGGCGCAGCTAACCAACAGATGGAGCATCACAACTCAAATGTTGGGAAGACTCCCCTGCTAGATGATGTAGGACTACGGCGTTCATAACTGATATAATTTGGTCAAATCCCCTTCAACTTGTTTATACAGGTCGTTCAGAGAAGACGTGAACATTTAGATCCTTGTTGAATGAGTTGCTTCGCTTAGGGATATCTTTTCTACTATTCATAGGGTTACGAATTCCTCCAGACCTTAGACATCCCAACACCGCATTACCAACAAATTTCACTTGACGTTACAAAATATCTCAATTCAACACAAGAGTTCCAACATCCAACCATGACCCTTCCCCCTCCACCACCAGCTTTGACCGAAGAAGCCCAACTTCTCGTGGCAGGTCTCGCCTCCAAACTATTCAATGCGATTCCCCATGGGTCAATCTCAGTCAGTACATACGACACAGCCTGGACATCCATGATATCCAAACCCATCTCAGGAAACCACCAATGGCTCTTCCCCTCATCCTTCTCGTCCATCCTTCAAAGTCAGAACGCAGATGGAGGTTGGGGAGACCTCATAACAGGAGTAGAAGTAGACGACATCCTGAACAGCATGTCCGCCTTACTAGCCCTTCTCAAACACCGACACCAAACTCCAGTTGTTGATGGAGACACACTACCTCCCGACATCGATTTCCGAATCACCGATGCCGTCTCGTGGCTTGAGAGGAAGCTGCGAACCTGGGATGTGGAGTCCACGGAGCATGTTTGCTTTGAGATGCTTGTGCCTATGCATCTCCAATTATTACGCGAGTTTGGATTCGAGTTCCAGTTTCCGGGCTTTCCATTCTTGATGGAGCTTCATGACGAGAAAGTATCAAACTTCGATTCTCACAAGGCGAAAGACACCTTTCTTTACCCCCTAGAGGCGTTTATTGGTGTGCTTGATTTCGATGAACTGAAAATGCAGCTCAGGAATGGAAGCTTCATGTCCTCACCCGCTTCGACGGCTGCCTATCTAATTTATGCATCTGTTTGGGATGAGGAAGCAGAGGAGTACTTACAAACAGTCTACAAGAATGGCTCGGGTAATGGGACAGGTGAATTTCCGAGTGCATTTCCAAGTGAGCTATTCGAGTCAAGCTGGGTAAGCACAACTGCCTTCCGACTAAACCACGAACTGACATAGCATAATAGATGCTATCAACATTATTACAATCTGGTTTTACCACCGCAGATCTCGGAGGTGATCAGACGACGGTGATTGGTGAATATCTAGAAAAAGCCCTCACATCATCCAATGGTACAGTTGGCTTTAGTACGCACCCCATGACAAGAACCCATAATCTTACACATATACTAACTAAGCCATAGCTCTCGGGGCGATACCAGATGCAGATAACACAGCAAAAGCAATCCTCACACTATCCCTGCTGAACCGAGAATATCATGATCCAAGCCGGATGATAACCAGCTTCTTCAATGGCTCATACTTCCAAACGTACCCGTCGGAACAAAACCCCAGCTTTAGCGCAACTTGCAACGTTCTGATCGCTCTACTACACCTTAAAGATGTAACGAGGTACGAAATACAGATTGCGAGCGCGGTGGACTTTCTTTGCTCGTGCTGGTCCTCGGGATCGATGAGAGATAAATGGGTAAGCTACATCTTCAAAACGACAAGATCATTAACACATTTATCTAACACACACCCTCTAGAACCTCTCAACAGAACATCCCCACATGCTCCTAGCACAACCACTAACCCACCTCCTCACTCTCCAAAACACCTCAAAACCGAAATTCCTCACCATCAAAAAAACCGAACAAATCCAAGACATCCTCTCCCAAATCGCCTCAAGGCTCATCCAAACCCAAGGCCAAGACGGAAGCTGGTCCCATCGCAGTAGCGAATCAACAGCCTACGCTCTCCTCACGCTTTCCCCACTCCTATCTTCGCAATCGGTGATGACAAACAAAAAAGAGGCAAAGACAGCGATGACTAAAGGTCGGAAATACCTGCTCGAAAACAGAGACCGTTGGGAAGAGGGCAGGAATTTGTGGAGGGGGAAGGTTTCGCACTCTTCTACTGTTGTTGCGGGAATGTATTGCGTTTCTGCAATCAAAGGAACAGCAACATTGCACCATCAGGGGAACACCGCTGAAACAAGCCCTACGACAGCAAGTTTTCTGAAACTCTTTCTGGACTTTTTCTATCCTCACAGCTGGACAAGAAGGAAGTGAACCTCTCCATTGACGAGACGAAGCACAGCTCCGCCTTTCCACAACACTCCCAACGAGTCCTCGAGATGTGTTCCCCACCAAAGCACCACCAGCAGAGAAAGATGAGCATTTACAAGATACCATATCCCCTTTCCTTAGCATTGGCGTAATACTCTTTCTTCATACCTGCAGCCACCGAATCAACTCCCAAGATTGATTCGGACATGGAATCTGCTTTAAATAAACACCAGCTCTTGCGTGTTAAAAACATGATAGATGGATCGAATCTGCCAAAATTAGCTACTGTACTCGTAACTCCCACGAACAACAAACTTACATAAAAAAGAAAAGCCAAACACCCAATCATTCGTTCACCCAAAACATGCATCGATATATATAAATACAATACACCACAAACCCCCCTCGCTCACCCACCCCCTCCCTCTCCTAAACCCCAAAACCTAAAACCTGAACCCTAAAAACCACCATACATACCTACCTCTCCCTCCCCACTCACCTTTCACCTCTCACTCCCCACC
The DNA here is from genome assembly GCA_900184765.1 of Hymenoscyphus fraxineus. Lineage (NCBI taxonomy): Eukaryota > Fungi > Ascomycota > Leotiomycetes > Helotiales > Helotiaceae > Hymenoscyphus > Hymenoscyphus fraxineus. Next base: position 1,553,374 of record LT855418.1, read on the forward strand.
TCTCACTCTCACCTCTCACCTCTCACCTCTCACCCCCTAACCCCTCACCCCCCAAAAAAGAAAGAAAGAAAGAAAGACGAGAAAGGGTCGATGAAAGTTACCGTAACTAAAGAAAACCAAAGAAAAAAGGGGGGGAAGGAAGAGAAGAGAAGAGAATAAAAGAACACACACACACAAACACAAACACACACACACACACAAAGTCCACCTACATATATACATACGTACATACATACCAAGCGAGTAAGAGAGTACGATATCGTATACCCTATCCCGGCATTTAGGTAGAACTCAGTACCTACCTACCTAGGCAAAGCAATAAATACGACATTCCTTTTTCTTACAGGAGCAGCAGAGGGAAGGAAAAGGTAAGGGTGAGGGTATATATGGATGTCCTTTTAGTCCATCTAGCATGCCATATAAGAATAGGGCAGAAACCCATGTATAAACCCCCCCCCTTTCCCCCCCTCAAAAAGAAACTGAGATCAAGTTCATGTTCAAAACCCACCAGCGAAAGAAAAGAAAAAGATAAAGAGAAAGAGAAAGAGAGTTCCCCATATTGATGATACGTCTTGTTTTTTTGGTATGGTAAATTAAGAAGAAAACACAATTTCTTTTCACGTTATACGCTTACGCTCCGACGAAGAAAACCGGGAAGTTTAGAAAAAAGTAAAATCAAAATCAAAAAAACCAAACAAAATGCCATGTCCATTTCATTCACCATTGCCATGCCATTGTGCCCGCCCGCCCGACCGTGTAATTTGCCATGTCAATGCCAGTCCCCCACCGCTCCCCCACGGAATGTAATTCTCGGTCACTGCCGCTGCGCGGTGGCAAAGAAAAATCAATCGTACAAACATCGCAACAAGGAAAAATCAAGTCTCGGAAAGCACAAAAAAAAAAGAGAAAAAGTCCATATGCCATGCCATTCCGAAATAAAGCTTTGCCTTTGCCCCCCGTCCAGCTTGCGCCTCTTGTTAGTCCTTTAGAATGACGCCAATACGGAAACGACAGCACACGCCAGATGTATGAAGAGGAATTTTAAGCGCGCGCAACAAGTAAGAACCAAACGCAAACCGCAAATAACACCGAAACATGCCATTTCATGCCATTGCCAAATCCTGCTTTCAAACTCCCGCAAGTGTGTGACGCGCAATGGGGGAATCATCATGAAAACCACGCTACAAAGTATGTGTAAAATGCAAACCCCGAATGCAAGAATAGAGAATCGCCTCGTCTGTAGGTCGATCGGAAATGAAAAGTAATGAGAACAGATCAAGCCACCCCATGGCAGGTTGAGAAATGAGTGCGGCGGAATTATGACAAACTCCAAATCAAACCCAACGCCTCGCAATGGATGAATGTAGTCAAAAAATCTACCTTCCCATCATGTATGCTGGGGGATGTCCGTTGTGTGTTCCTGCAAACATAGCCGGTGGACCACCAGCAGCCATCGTACCATTAAAGACGGGTCCGTTCCAGCCATTAGTGTTTCCTCCAAATGACGCCGCGGTATACTGATTGGTAGTACCATTCATGGGATTAACATTATTGGCATATGCCATTCGACTCGGTCCAAGTCCCGGTGGAGCAGAAAGTCCTGGAGGAGGGCCACTGGCGGTGCTAAATGAAGGATTTTGACCAAGCATGACCCCATTCATTCCCTGCATACCTGGTTGAACAGCCGACGGTCCGGGAGAAGCCATTCCTTGGCCAGCTCGTACACCAAGAGGATTCTTGGAAAAGCTCAATCTAATGCCGCCTTTGATACTGTTGTGAAGGGGATGTCCATACAGCTCGTGGAGAGCCTTGGTTGCGAATGAGACATCTTCAAACTCGACAAAGCACATGGGTCCGTTCTGCTTGGTTCTGAAGCAGAGACGCTTGTAGCCACGTTGCTTGGAAAACATTGCCTTGAGCTCATCCTCGGATGTATCGATCGGTAGATTGCCAACATACAAGGTATTGCATGGGGGGTTTTGATCAGCAGGATTGACGGGTGGGAAGTTGTGTCGTTGATAGTGCTGACTGCCAAGCTGGTAATTGACAGGCTGACCACCGTTGGTCAGGGTACCTGGTGACATGGGATTCGTGTGCTGGGAGATGGAAGATAAAGGTTGGTTGTAGGAGGATAAAGGCGCTGGACCTGCAGCATTGTTTGTATTAAGTGACAAGCCAGCCATGCGTGAAATTGGGATCTGTGGATTGGTTGGTCGACGCGCTTGAACCGAGGAGGACCCATTTTCGGCATACGCAACAGGATCCTTGAGAAGTTCACCCGTCTCGTCATCGTCAACCGAGTCATTATTGATTAAAGATTTTCCAGTAACTCTAGTTCTCTCGTTCAAGTGATTACCGATAGGAGACTGTGGGGAAAACAAGCTCTGGTAGTGCGCGCTAACCTCTGGATTGGGTAGCTCATTACTCGAGTAGCCATTAGTAGGAGAAACTCTTTGGTTTGATTGATAATTTCCGTTATATCTACCCGGTTGTCGAGGGGTCGGGCCTCCAGATGAAGCCGTTGATGAGGTGGAACTCGAGGGACCGGGTTTTGAGGTGTTATCGACCGTGTAGCGTCGGGTCGTGGAAGGTTGACCGTAAAACATCTCGACTACCATTTGCGCATCGTTTGCGACGTTGGGTTTTCCGTCCAGCATGTTCTTCGCTTCAAGAGCGCCTGCATGGGATTTGAAGCGCAAGACCGCGGAACGAAATCCAGTATCCTCAGACTTGTCGGGCGATAAGACCTCCGCGTCCATGAACTCCTTTGACCATACCACCATTAATCGCAGAGTGTCTTCGGTGGTATTCAGAGGAAGTTTTCGAATGATGACGGACGAGGGCGCGTTGCCAAAAGGGCCGGTAGACGCTTGCGGACTCGTGATACCATTCATGGAATCGGTGTTGAAAGGAGAGATGTTCATCGTGGCCATTGATAGGGACTGATAGGGTTGTTGGGGCGCATTGGATGATCGAAAAGCGTGTCCAGCTTGGGGGTAGTTTGGGGGGTTCATGGCATGCTGTGGTGCGTAGGAGCCGGCGCGATCTGATGAAGTGGTCGGTGGTCTGGGTTGGGTATTATTCGGATCTGTATCAACAATGGATCTGTGAGCCCCGTTCATGCCTGGGTGGGACAAAGAACTTTGCGACCGTGGCGTGGGTGGATGAAGGCGCGCAAGTGTCGCGACTTTCTAGGAACGGCCGAATGCTTCTGAAAGGCGAGAAGGGTCGCGATTCAGTGGTGGGAAGTGGAGAGGGAGATGCGGTGCTGGTGCTGCTGACGGGCAGAAGCGGTGCGGCTGTGGATTGAGGGTGGATGAAGCTGGAATAGGAGAGTTTGAAGGTTGGTGGGAGGTGAGCTATCTGATTTTCAAGTTTCGGGGACCCGATGGACGAGGGAGGGGGGGTGGTGAGTGGTGGTGTCGGTAGAGTAAGAGGTTCGAGGTTCGAGTTGTTCCAGGTACGATGGATGGGAGGAACCGTGCGACCCGCGACAACAGGTGAGAGGGGGGCGGGATGAGTCTCCTAGGAGCAGGCACGCAGGTAGGCGATGCAGCGACGGCGCTGTAGTGGTGGCAGACGATCCGTGGTAGTCGATTGCAGCTTGCAGCGGTGGTTATTGGTACGAGTAGGTACTGTACTCGAGAGGAACAATGGGAATAGTACCGCCCAGGCTAGGACCGTCCGTAGACTACAGACTACCGCTACTCTACTCACGAGTCCAACAATCCGTGGGTCGGGAGGAGGAGCCGGACTCGATCAGGGAGGACGGGGATGGGACTGGCACTCGCGAATTGGTACTTGCGTAGCGATGACGAGACGCTTCGAAAAGGGGGCGCGCGACGGGGAAAAGTGAGGAATAACAGAGGTGAGTGAGTGGGTGGGTGGTAGAGGTGGAGGTAAGGTAAGGTGAGGTGAGGTGAGGTGAGAGAATGTTGTAGCAGTCGGGTCGAGAGTGTGAGGGTGAAGGGGTGCAGAAATCTGCGTGCGCGGAGGATGTGCTGTGAAGGTGTGGGTGAGTGATGTGATGGAGGGGGGGTCAGTGAAGTGGTTGGTGTTGGGAAGTGTCGCAAGAGAGAGCATGTCGAAATGTGGGTGTGGGTACTGGGCTGCTGGGGGAGCTGGGAGCTGCGGTGGTCGAGGCGATGAATTAGCGTCAAGTCTAGAGCCCTAGGCCTTGTCGGTGCATCTTCCAGGGTGGAGGTACTCCACTGTCGACCCTACGGCGGATACACTGATAGGCCACCACCATCCTGGAGTGCACATCTTTCCAGCAATATTGCGGAAATATTGCTGGGGGAGCTAGGCACTAGGCATGCTGGGCATGCTAGGGCAAGGAAGGCTCTAGGCGCTGGTGATCTCGACGCAGTACGGAGTAACACACGCCGTCGCTGTTCTTGTACTGTAAGGTACCAGTACAAGCACGGTACGGAGTATTGTGTTATATAATTTGAGTGGTAAGAGTCCTCGTACTACAGAAGCATCGACATTGGCATCGATGAGCGAGCGTGACGATGCACTCCACGTTTGGGACAATGTCCTCCCGTCCGATGCGACGCCTACGGAGTACGTAGGCGCTTCAAAGCATTCATCCGCCCAAGATATAAATAGGGGAGCATGCAAGCTGTAGACTCTGTAGACTCTGTAGACTCCGAAGTGAACCATACCCCACCATACAGTACAGGACCTCCAGATAACGGACCAGAGTCCAGCCCAGCTCATCTCAACAGTATCGACGTCTCGTCTCCACCGGAACCTACATACAGTAGGTGATCCACAAAGTAACCTACTCCGTGCCCTACAGGCTTCAGGCTACACACTATTCGCTACACCAGCGTCCGTACCTTTTGCCGATAAGCCTCTAGTCTCTACTCGAGTAGCCTCTAGCCTCTAGCCTCGCCCAACATCAAAACGTAAAAATGCAAAGGCACCGCACCGCACCACACCGGGAAGACTCGAACTTCAATTCCAACACCACCTGGTGCATTGTTTGGTTTCACAGCCGCCGCATGCTTAGCTAACGCCAACCAAACCTTCCACCACCACCACCACCAAGACTCACACTTCCAGCATGAGCTTCGTTCCTCAGGCGCCTGGTTCCTCCGTATACGGTGCCATTCAACGTCGCTCCCACATGCGAGAGGACGAGGGAAGCTGCAGCTTCATAAGCTCCGCTCTGCAAGCTTGGTGTAGTGCATCAGCGGTGTTAAGAGCCTAGCCGCACTTGGCAAAAGACCGAAGATGCAGACCACTCCCACGCCCACCTCGCCCAAATCCCCATCACCCCAGGGTGGTCCTTGCCATGGCCCGTGGAGGTCTCGCAAGTGCAGGAAGAGGGGCACGGAGGCTGCAAAAAGCGTGGGAGAGAAATCACTCCACCAAAAATCTCCGGAGCGGTGCGAAGATCATGATTTATACGCCATGGAAATCCAGTACCATTTCGTCCGAACCATGAGCTTCAATCGCTGGACTTGACGACGACGAGGTGAGGAACGTTGCAATTTTGCATGGTGGTGTGCGGAAAACACCAAGACACGAACACGAGGCACCCACGAGAAGAGGAAACGTTAATCATCCATACGACCAGGCGAGCAATGGAGACTTCCATAAGCATTCAACCACCAAAGGTACTTTCTCCAATGAAAGGGAGATCCCATCTTATCACCCCCTCGGTTCCCGGAATCAGATACCTCAAGGGATTTTGATTCGTGGATGGGAATATCACCTTACGGAGAGAAACAATGCCATCGAGGACATGCAAACCATGGGAAATCTCCGTTGTCAAAATCAAATCCCTCAACATTCCGATGGTACGAAGCAATCAATGGTATTGGCCCCACGAGAATGCCATCCGCGGGGACTGACCTGGCCTGGTAGGGTGTCAGATCTCGGAATCTCAACAGAAAACTTCTCAGAAGCGAATGTCTCAGCGTCGTTTGGGGGACCATCATCGAAATTCAATTTTGACGTCAGCTCAAGGAAAGATGCATGAGGCAACTGCTCTCATGTGCTTCTTCCCCACGAGATTTCCAGAAAGCCAAAATCCATAATCCCCTCTCGTGTGTAGGGAGCATTCAACTTCTCGATTCATCACTTGGTAACACGGCGGAACGGCTCGATGCTGCTGTCAGGTTGTCCCTCTTCCCAAAAGAAGAAACTTCGAAGTGTGTCGGCTGTCAAGCGGGAGAGGGGAATCAACTCCCAGCGTCCCGGTAACACAGACACCGGGCTGAGAGATGCGGTGCGATGCCCAGCCTGGGTGGAGAGGATGTGTGTGGACCGTGTGAGATGGACCGAGATGGATGGAGAAATGCGGTGCCAGACTGCAATCATGCCAATACTGTCGACCGGCAGTCTACCCGTCGCCTCGCCTTTGCAGGTCACCCGTGGATTTTCACAGGTCAGCAATGGTGAATTGTTGTCCCGCATCATCAGCGGATGGGATGGCAGGATGGCAGGACGGCGATAAATGTCGCAGGTTAACAGTTGTAGCCCTTGCTGATCTCCTTCGTAACTTGGTTAGCCAATTCTTTCGTGCACAAGTACTGGTACGAGATGGAAGGACCGTGTCTGGCGAGGGGTCGAGGCACGAGGCACGAGGCACGTGGAAAGGGAATCTCGGTGAAGGACCTCAACGTGGTGAATTCACATACTGCAGCCGATTCATTCTGTAGGAGCAGTGATAGCTCTTTTTAATGGAGGGTGATTGCTGCAATCCAGTGGTCACAGCATCTCCAAGGCGCAGGTTTTGCTGGTGTATTGGACGGTGGGTGGTGGGTGGTGGGTGGACAAGCAAGTCAAGGATGATGCAGCCGATAAGTGATAAGAAGTGACGAGGATGAGGATAGCAGGGTGCCAGTCTCGGCGGCACAGCCCACTTGGAAGTCCGTGCGGCGTGCTTCTTTCTGATATGATAATGGCGATGATGGAGTATTGATGACATTTGGAGTTCTCGGTACTCTCTGCCCAGATCAATTGTTCTAAGATCAACAAAATTCTTAGGATACGCTGGACAAAATACATGAACATACGTCAGGTGGTTCAAAAAGTGTCGGCGTTTGTCGGTCTAGACCGTCTTCTAAGCGACACCCAATATCCTATGGATCTGGTGGGATTACAATACAGTATTGTCCAGGGCCTTTTAACCTCAAAGTTCTTTGTAACTTCCCATATCCCACGTTCAAGCCATCACCTCACATCCCCAAAAACAGGTATCCAGATTGGATTGGCTGCGCTTCACAGCCCAGGGGTTTCGCACCCCTATGATTGGCACATCCATCTCTACCCACGAGGGGGGAAAGCTCTGCCCTTGCTCACCACCATACCAACCATCCAGGATCAGGGTTTCAAAACCGGATGTGACCTCTTGATAGGCCGCATGGTAACCTGCGGCCAGGGCACGCGTTTTGGGTTGCGGATGGGGGTGGGTGTGGTGTATGGATGTCACCATACGGACTCCCTCCCTCCATAGCCATACAACCGTCTCTTTTGAAGATCTTGAGGATTTCATTGCCTCTTTGGTACGCGCCGTGCTGTCAGCTCTCTCTTTATTGATTGTGATTGTTTGTTCGGTGTTGGGTATAAGCCTCATGTTATTAACCAACGATCTTTCTTTCTTCAGCCGCGGAAATAAATGGGGATTGGCTGTGCTGTCAGTTATCAAGTGATCAGCAGGAACAGGAACGATGGGAGGGGCGAAGGAACTGAACTACTCTCACATGTTATGTTTGTTTGCTTGCTCCACTACATGCGTGGTAATCTTGCAGATACGCTGTACTATCTATGAGGGTTCTCTTACATATTCATATCTTGTGGGTTATATGTCTGGGTTTTAGCGCCCTAGTTCTTTTTACCTACTCTGGTGTGGATATTAACTGCAAGAGAGAAAACAACTTTCGCTAAAACGGAAGTGCTGAAAGGCATAACTTTATTATCGCCTGTTCCCTTTCTACACATCTCATACACATCCTACTGTACATGTACGATCCATCAGCCTCATCCATTCCATCATCATCGCCTATCCCTTTTCTACACATCTCATACACATCCTACTGTACATGTACGATCCATCAGCCTCATCCATTCCATCATCATCGCCTATTCCTTTTCTACTCATCTCATACACATCCCACTGTACATGTACGATCCATCAGCCTCATCCATTCCAACTATCTTTCCACCCAAACATCTGCTTGCCCCTAGCTCGCCCTCCTACTTACTGCTTACCACTTACCAACTACTATTTACCAACTACTATTTACCAACTACTACTTACCAACTACCACTTACTAACTACTACTTACTTACTTCCAGAGCAAGCTTACAAACCAAGCCACCTCCACACTAACATACAGTACATGGCTAGTACAATTACCGCATTCGGTTGGCCAAACAAACCTACATACCCGCCCCCAAGTGCGAACTGAGAAGCGATGGTTACTCGGTATGTATACATGTATGGATTTGCTGGCAGCTGTAAGGGAGTGAGGCTGAGGCTGAGATTAAGGACCTTGTTAGTAAAAGGTGTACTACCACACTTCTTTCTGCCTTTTTCTTTTCTAGGGAGTAACAGTGGGGAGTAGATGAAAATTAAGTCAAGGCTACTATATAAATATACTATTTATCAAGTATTATAATACTATAGGTATAGACGTATAGTAGAAGTATATCCTTAGCTACGTCGAAAACCTAGGTAGTTTAATTTACGATATCTATCTACTACGACGTAGGTAGGTAGGTATGAAATTCCGTTGTAATTTACGTAGATATAGAAGACTTGGATTATTACGGATATAGTTAGGATACTATAAACCCCTTACAAAGGATCTAGCCCCCCCTCGCTTCCTCCTATTCCCTACTTAAGGTTACATCTTCTATTCATATGGCAATTCCCTCCTCTTCCCTAATCTACTCACCAATCCCCTACTCCACTCCCCATTTCTCCTCGAGTATCCCCACTCCCCCATAATTCACATGACAATCCCCTTTCCCTCTTCTCCCTCACTTCCCCACCTACTAATCCCCACCTTACCCAACCCATATATCCACATGACTCCCTTACCCCACCTTACCCCACCGCACACCGCACAAATCCACCATCCCTTCCCCTTTTCCCCTCAAAAGATTAAATAAGCCCACCCACTCCAACCAACCAACCAAATCAAAAAGGAAAAAAAAAATGAAAGCTTCTGTGGTCCAATGGTTAGGATTCCACCCTTCCACGCTCTGGGATGAGCAATGTTAGGTGGAGGTTCGTGTTCGATTCACGGCAGTTGCAAGAGTGATTTTTTTTGGTGGGGTTTTTNNATTTCAAGGATTCGAAGAAATAAATAAGGGACTAGAATACTAAGTTGAATCTTTAGAATTTAAATCTTAAATAAGTAGTTTTAAAGGTTTTCTTTTTTAGAATAGTATAGTTTAATTTAATTTAAAAGGGTAGGGTTTATTATAGTTATTTTTTAAAGGCTTTCTTTTTAGTTTATTAGGTTATTAGGTTATAAGGGTAAGAGAGGGTTTTATTTTAATTTTATTATAATTTATACTTAAGAGAAAGAAGAGAAATATTAATATTTAGAAGAGTTAAGAATGATTATTCTTTAATAGGTATATTTATAAGGTTATTAAAAGATATTAATCTAATTTAGATAGAATAGAATAATATTATTAAAAAGAAAGATATAAAGGAATAAAAGAAATATTATACTTGTTTTTTAAAACTCTTTATTTAAGTATATATTAGAAACTACCTTTCTTAGCGATTCTCCTCTTACGCTTATAATAACGTAAGTTATATTAGATCTTCTACGTTCTAACCAAAGAAACTTACTAGTAATTACCTCTATCTTATAAAGCTTCGATAAAACTATATTATTATACTTAAAATATTCTCTAGTTCCTATTAACCTAAAACTCCCCTTAATAAACGTTCGATAATAAATAAATATATAGAATATTATAAAGTTCCTTATATAATATATTAAATCTCTCCTTCTTTACTTTACTATATATATATATTTAGTTCCCATAAACGACGCGAACATATAGCCCTGCAGCTCAAGAACTCTCTTCCATCTCGGCGAACGAATTTCTTCAACATTGGGGAAATTAATCATTCCAAAACCTTTAGCAAAACGAATACCGGGAGAATCGTGCCCACGAGGAAGATACACATTCTAGAGGGTTTGCAGTTGCCATGGAGGAAGATAACCACACTTGAATACCGCAATATCGGCATCCAGATTAGGGCCGTGTGCCATTTCGTGTCTGTTTTCTATGATGGCGTAATCTATAGCTCCTCTTTCAGGAATGTGGGAAGATGTGCCTTCTCTTGGGCGGAAGAGTTTACTAGTTTCTAAGAAACCTAAGCGGATTACTTTTCTAATTTTAAATAATGGCCCTTTGATTTCAAGCTCTTTACAGATTTGTTGAATCTTTACCTCGTGGACTCCTTTTTTCGATTTCGCGTCCCTCAATGTGCACCAGATGCCTGGAGAAGCGACTTATTCAACGGATCCCCTATCATTTTCGTTGACCGCGTCAAACAGTCTATCGAAGTTCTCTACAAGCTTCTCATTCTCCAAATCAGAGACGCGGTTCGCATTGTCAGGGACGAGTACTTCACGGAATCCATTTGGGAGATGGCGAGCAGAAATGACAGTTTCGCGAATTGGGGGCGTGGGAACTAGGACCGGATGTTCATTCTCGAAGAAGAATGCGAGGATTGCTCTCTTTTGCATAGAAAGGTTTTACAAAAGTCGGCTTTCGCACGAACTGTCAAGGGTTTCTGTTACTTATGAAACTTGTATACTTACGTCCATCTGCATTAGAAGAGCTTCCTTTCGAGCTCGAATCTCCTTGGCCGTTGTCCACTTCCCCATTCCCTTTCGCGGGGACAGAATCAAGCTCTGGCACAAGCAAATAGGGCAATTCGCTCATAGCTAGGAGGTTGTAGTACTGGGATGCCAATTGGTCTTTTGGTATTTAATGTCAATAGGGTAGGTTACTAACCTCTTCCGCCCTTTGTTGTACATTTTGTATCTCTTTAGAGTCCTCATTGGTCTTCTCTTGAATCAAGTCCACGACGCTGAGCTGGGTGAATTCCTGTTCTACCACAGCTATCTCCAGGTTGATTTTGTCTAGCTGCGATTGCTTGTTCTTTGGCTTGGTGCACATATATATATCTGCGTTTGAAGCAGACATTTTCACTTGTTGTACAGGAATCACGCTATAGGCGCTGCTGGACTTTGATGAGGTGGGATGACAAGGAAATCAGTCTGTTTGAAGCTTAAGGGGTTTTGATATGTATTCTTGCAGGTTCACATACGCCGTTGCGTCCCCTATTCACTCCACCCCATGTGAGGCTTTGTGTTGCATTCTAAGAACAGGACCAAAACAACATCTACTTTTGTTCTCGTATAACCCTTTTGAAAAATAGTACTGGGTTGGATAAGACTTGTTTGCCTAACTTTCTCTTAATCGTATTCGTTCCTTTACTGTCTTACTTATATTAGCGAGTCATTAAATGTTTACAATGCAATCTCCTCCCAATTTTTGAATCCTAGAGCTAGCTATCCAACAAGGACTTTTTGCTAGCCAACACGGAAATAACCGGGCTCCCAGCCACTTTACGGTGTGTTACTGGGTATCCTTGATGACTCGTAGGTAACAATACTAGTAATATTATCGTACCCACTTCGTGAATATATACGGAAAGCTTCGCTTATTAAAATATTTAGTTTATCGTCCATTAGTCACACGTCAGATGAGAGGCTTATTGTTGGTTTTATTTTGTATTGCTGGCTAGCTTCAAGTGCTTATGATTCGCCCACACATATAAGTGGAAAGCGAAGTATAAGCACCCTCGACTACGCAACCTTTACGGGGGCAGTTTAACTACCTAAAGTAGGGTCTAGGACCCTCCCAAATCGCAAGGCGAGCCTTCTAGCGAGGGGAATGTGGGTGGGGCAAACAAGCACGTAGCCTATGAAAGAAAGACCATAAATCTTTAATAGAAAGGCACACGCTAATTGCTCGGACTTCGACCACATTATAGACTAATTCGAAGGCTCTATCAGGTGAAACACAAAGTATAGAGCAGGGCGATAACTTCGGCTAGATAGGTAAAGAAGTACAAAAACGTACCCCTTTCGGGGGCATAAACGAAATCGGTCCAAAAAACCCTTCCAAATCGCAAGGCGAGCCTTCCAGCGAGGGGAACGTGGGTGGGACAAAAGCCACTACAAAACCATAGCTATCGTATCTAACGATATAGTGGATATTGTGGTGGTGGTGTTAAAGGCATGTAGTGGGGTGGGATACAGACCATATATCCCACCATAGCTTACTAAGCCTTCATCCTCATTCACTTTAAATCCTGCCAATAAAGCGCTCTCGACCTCGCGTCCCGTAAGCAGTAAAACTATCTACAAATAGGTACAACGCTTATGAGTAAAATAGGTACATAGCCAAGAGAAAGCACACAGTTCTAAAAGCATGGCGAGCAATTCGCGAGGGGTAAGTGGGTAGGAAAAAGAGCTCCAAAAGTATGACTGACGATAATGTTGTGGTGTTAATAGTTGAGGAGTTAGCTGTACGAGGGGGAATATAATATTTCCCCCGCACTTCCTCATTCACTATAACCACGGCTATATAACTCATATCCTTTTGAAACTTTTAACCCAAATTACATAGCTGCATTGTAAATAGATTCTTAGCTATACTATTATCTAGATAATCTGTAGTTTCCGCATGGAACCTTTCTTTTAAGGCCTAGATTGTTTCACTAGGATAACTTGTTATAACATTGTTAGTATATACAATTACGTTGACCTTACCTGATCGGCGACTGTGACACACTTGCGGTGTCGAATATTTCCAACAATTCCCTGAAAATAAGAGTAATCCTGCTTATACGCTTATACGTCAGATTAAAAATTATACCCAAGTAATGGAAAAGAAAATGTCGTCGATGACTCGAGGGGGTTAACTATCTCTTAAAGTAACCTCTGACTCGGGAGCTCAGAGATAAAACTGGCATGTGGTCAAGGGGGCTTCATATGGAATACAGATAAACCTGGATATAAGGATACTAGATATAAGGATAACCTCGGTTATATCCTTACGAAACTTCCTCCTATGAATATCTTTATATCCAGGTTTATCTGTAGAGAAATATAGAAAAACCTGGCTATAAGGATACTGGATATAAGGATAACCTCGTTTATATCCTTAAATTTTGGGTCCTAATCTTTTTTTTGTATATAGAAACCCCTGGCTATAAGGATAACCTTGGGTATATCCTTACGAAACTCACCCCCGCGAATATCCTTATATCCAGGTTTTTCTGTAATAAATTCTATTGTTTGTTACAGGAAAAACTCGCTAAAAGGATATGGTCGGGCTCGGATATGCTAGGGATATACTTCGTTCCAGGTGTAACAAAGGTTGAATTTACGGGGAGTTTTACCCTGTACTCCACTGAGCGTGCCCTGTAAACTCAACTTTTGTTACGCCTGGGAAAAAGTAAACGAGGATATCCTTACGGAGTATAGCGGGGATCCTTCTACAGAAAAACCTGGCTATAAGGATACTGGTTATAAGGATAACCTCGGTTATATCCTTAAAAATCCTGCCCCCGCGAATATCCTGATATCCGGGTTTTTCTGTAGACTGTAGCGAGTTTTTCCTGTACTGTTCAGTGTTTATACGCTTTAGAGTTTTGTTGTTATCCCAACGTGGATCAGGAAGAACCACGGTGTTACTAATTATAAGAGTTCCTGTCACAAACGTGAACGATCGGCGGTGGGATCGCCAATCTTGGTACACGCTTGTAAATATACTTCGTCCCAGGCGTAACAAAAGTTGAGTTTACGGGGTTTTACCCTGTCCTCCACTGAGCGTGCCCTGTAAACTCAACTTTTGCTACGCCTGGGATGAAGTAAGCTTTTAGGGGCATTCTGCCCCGTAGTCTCCTTGATCAGTCTGGGAAAGGGTACGTGAGTTTTGCCTGGAAAGACGTATATAAGACCTCGATGTAACGGCACATTTACTGGTCAATCATTCTGGTAATCATTCATCCATTCTATTCATTTTTTCTGGCACCAACCACCCAACTAACCAATTAATTATCCCTCTGGTCAATATGAAGTTCACACTCCTCCTTTCCGTTGCCTTTGCTTCTCTTGCAGTCGCCGCGCCCGCAGCACTAGCACAAAAACCAGGTATGGCACTCTTAAAAAATCATGAATCACATTTTCAGGTTAACTAATCTGTTTACAGGTTCCAATGCATTAGGGGACGAAAAGTGCCCTGGCCAGGACACATGTGAAGCGCGCTGCAAAAACTTGGTAAGCCACTTAGTTTCCATCTAGTGTTTATGTGTTACCGTTACTAATTGTTAATCGCAGGGAGGTATTCAAAAAATCAATTGCAACGAATTCGGAACCAACTGTTCTTGCAACAAATCCGGATAGAGCGGATATTGGGAGTCAATTGATATATGTGGTCCGAGTAGTTTTTAAACGAGGAATGAGACGGACGTCAGTGACGGACAGCCCAGTTTTTGCAGTTTATCTACGAATGCCATTTTATTACATGGACAGTGCTCTTGACTTCATAAAAACGTGACCTATGTGGTGTACTTACAGTAATAAGTACAGTGTCCTGCCAAGAGATCTGACGCGTATTCCACCCCACATCCCCAGAACTGCAAGGAGGTCAAACACCTGCTCAAGAGCCAAGATCATTCTGAGAATCGGCATCTCATGATTTCAAATGAGTGTCCATATTCCAGGCTCGAGTCGAGGGACCAGATGGCCGTAACTGCATGCTATGCGATCTTTATGAACCTCGGCTATTTATGCCCAGTGGGAGCGGATGTCGATAAATAGTTACCAAAATGTCTAAAGTTGTAGATAAATTATAACTTTTTTATACGTAGTTTTACACTTATTTCTACACTCATTTTTACACTTTTACGGCTCGAGTCACTCAGTTAAATTAAGTATATACAGAGGTTATAGGTAGGGACAAAAAGAACGACTAAGTACACGTATAGGTAGGGACAGGAGGGAGTGAAAACAAAACGACTAAGTATACTTACAGGTAGGGATAGTGGGAGCAAAGAGAGGCGGGGGAAGGGCAGTAATATATAGGCCGTACTCGGTAGTACTCGGAAGTACGCGCGTAGTAGGATTTAGGTACCTAAAACTATAATAAAAGTCTATTCCTAGCTACCAGACCGGTAAAAGTACTTAGCGAAATCAAGGGACTAATAAAAGTACTTAACGAAATCGAAATCGAGAAAACGTGTCTTATACTTAATAAAAAAAGGTCTTATAGAGAACGCTATAGGGATAAATGGACGACTATTAGAGACTAATAGACCCTTTTATAAGAAAATTATCTTTTAAAAGAAAACTTCCCTTATATGATCGGTTGTAGATACCCTATCGACAATTGTCGATACCTTATTTACAACAGGTTGTAGATACCTTATCTACACCCGCTCCTAGGAGGGTAAGCGAAAATCATAGATAACTTCTTTTTAGGTTGTCGATACTGTATCGACCGGGTGTACGAGTAGATAAGATATTAACTGGGAGTAGATAAGGTATTGACAACTCTGCTCCCACTAGGGTGGCTAGTACCTCATCAGGTTAGGAACATCAATATTTGTTTTCTTTTCATTCAAGCACTCGGCTCGTATTCTTGTTTCTTTTTGTTCTCTTTAATAAAGCCTCCGGTCTTCCTTGCTCCCTTCAAAAAAATAAATAGTGCCCGTTCTTCATCTTTTCTTAGAGAAGTGCTCACGATTGAGTTTGTAGCTAAATCCATGAGAACAAATGGCCTCAGAGAACATGGAATGTGGAAAACATAAGATTTTCAAGAAACGAACTCGTGCAAGAAACGGGAAGATTCCTTCCGTTTTCTGTTTAGCAGTATGACATGTTCAAGATGACCGCAACCCTTCAAAGATTTCCTGATTATGGGTTACAGAAAACGTGGTTAGTTTGGTTTGTGATTCGGGCCTACAGGATTATGTTTGTAATTGGTCTCAGTATGCAGCTGGTCCCACAAACAATGTGAATAATGAATCTCCTAATCTAGTACTCCTATACAATCCAACCTCAATACCCCGACAATTGAACCCTTTCCATGAGACATAATGTAATAAAGTTCAAAAATGAGACCATCAATTCAATCTTGAAACCATGTAAACCTTCGTCACTTCATCTAAAATTCAGGAACGATCCGCATTTAATTAACACGAACGCCCAAATCGGCATTAAAACCTGAGGCCACCCATTTGGTATACATATATAATTACAAATACGAAAAGAACCGAAGACATCTCGTCATGAGCGGGTATAAAAAGAGTCCAAAACAAAACTATGATAGCGCCCCAACTCCATCGTAAATTCAATAGCACTTGATAAGACGTCTTCGTAGCTTCACTTGCCCAACCCTAAGCGAGGAGTCATGCTCAGGAAGCTTTGTCTTTTGTCGGTATTTCGAATGCTTTCACCATCCCAGTTCGCACTGATTGGCCCAAGCAGCATTTTCCAAACGTTTCCAGTGCATGGCTCGGTGTCCACGATATCCCTAAAGTACTCATATTAGTACCCAATTGATGAAATATGCCTTGAATACGTACTTATGTAGGTCGAGTTCATCATCAAGTTTTCTCAACTTTTCAAGACCGGTAACATCGTCACCAAAGCTAATGAACTGAATGCCTATTTGCAATCGATCCTTTCTCAGATCTTCCAGTTTCTTGACTGCGTTCTCTATTGTCCCATCAACCGTGGAATTATCTCCTTCCCAAATTCCGTTGGTTAGTATGTACAAGCTCAAAGGCTTCTGAGTCTTTGGTGTCTTTCCAAAAAGCGTTTTCTTCTTGTTTTGCAGGTTTTCGGTGTATGTTTGCAGTATGCGACTTAGGCGAATATTCATGTCGGCCTTCCCAGCGCGGGAATTCGGTTTATGCCATCGTACTCGTTCCTGAAGGAATGAAGTTTTCTTCACGCCTTGATGGAAGTCGTCTGATATTGCGAAGTAAAGGTCGAGGCCGTCTCGGTCTTGAGCCTTGACGATGTAAGATAACGCCTCAAAAACTCGCATAACCTCATCCCAATGGGGTGCCATACTGCAAGAATCGTCGACCAAAAACACCTATTGCAATCATTAGAATTTGGAGACTAACCCATAATTGCTACTTACATGATCCCGGTCTTTGAGTCGGCCAAGCAAGTTTGGGTTAAGGCCACGAGTAGTGGTGTTCAGTGACCTGCGTTGTTGCTTCCATCTTATTGCTCCTTCCACATTTAAAAATTCCAGGTCGGAGCTACGGGGCTTTCCAGTAGTTGCTGGTGGGATCGGTTCCAGATGAGAATAATCCCCATTAGAAGTGTGCTCTATAGGAAGATTTTCTGGGACGTCGCCTTGATTTTCTAGGTTGCCAATTGATTTTTCGCGTCCCAGTGTATCGTGAGACACCCTTATAGGCGAGCTGTTGCCGGTGTTACCCTCTCTGAAAGTGTTTAGTGGTCCGAGTGCAAGATTCTTGCCTTTGAGGCTTCCAGTTAGACTCGAAATATGAAATGTGCTTTCGATGCCACCGTGATCTATTACTGTGGGACTTTGAACATGGGATTTTTCCATATAAGTACTCGATGTGGGGGTGCCATTTATTGGATTGGAGTGCCCTTGCCCAAGATGACAAGGCCCAAAAGATCCGGATTTCGAGTGCATGGGCGAATTTAGAAGTTCATTTTCTGGCTCTGGTAACCCGAAGTGTAATCCTGGTGTGGAAGGCGTAAAGGGTGAGGTTTGATTTGAGTTATCCGACGGCGTCATTCTTAAAAACGGCTTTGATATCTGACCGTGGTGTGTTTCTTGTATCTGAGTTGGGCTCCCACTAGACTGGTAATCAACTGGGTTCCCTGCAGGCCAGTGGGGTGAGATGGCTGATTGGTGTGGATTTGGATAACCAGGGGGGATATGAGGAGGAGACTGGTTGGTGGGAGGTGTGCCCAGGCGTGGATTGATTGACAGGGCAGAACTACGAACCGACGATCCATTCAACTTTGTGCCCATTATCTCGTGGCTAGTGTCTTCAAGTTCGAACTTTGCCTCATCGAGCAGCCTTTTTTGCTTTTTGCACAACACCGTCGCTGTGGATCGATCATTTTCGTCGACTAACATATCTCCCAGAATCATATTACTGACCAATTCGGTAATAAAGTCCTCTCTACGAAGTTCCTTCCGGACATTCCTGTGAGATCTCCTTACAGAACTGAGTACTAAGAGACCATCATGAAAGCAGTCAATTGCGCCACCTGCCGAGCAGCCGAGCAACTCCTGTTTTCGTTCCTCTCTGTATGCGCTAATTCCAGGGCCTTGATGTGCCATCCATCGAACCGCTTCACTGAATATGCATCCGAGTGACCAAATATCAACTCTTGTTTTTATTTTCAGGTTGATACTGTCGCTCAAAACATCAGATCTAGAGCATTCAGGCGCACCTAACAATGTTGTCAGCAAATTCATATGTTATATCGTAAGTCTTGACGTGTAGATACCGTATGTCCGTGTCCCATAACTGTCACTCGCACTGGAATCCTGTCGTGCTGGCGCCATTATCTTAATGTGGCTCTTTCCCAGGTCTGCAAGTTTAAATTTCCAGTCTTCGGGTTGGGACGATCCATTGCTCATGACAAGGATATTCTTAGGATTGACGTCTTGATGCCACCTGATAAAAGCTTAGTTCAGACCTCCATGTGAAACTGCAAAGTGGTGGGCCAGTGTATACCCTCGCACGTCATGGTTTGCTGCATGGACAGTGGCCCCATGCAGTTTCGCCAATGCTCTTGTTATCTTGAACATTTCCTCCCAGAACCGAATTATCTTCAGTCCACTAGTCGGATGATGTTGCTTCTCGAAGAATTCGTCTAGTGTTCCTTTGTCCGCGTACTCCAACAACACATTCAAAGAGTTTCCCCTTTTAAAGCTTCCAAAGTATCGTACTATATGGGCATCGGAGCCTATGGTTTCGAAAGCCTTGGTCTCTTTTTCGTAGTACATCTGTGAGTCTGCACAATCGTATTCTTTGAGTACGAATGTATTCGTATTTCCTTGCTAAATTGAGACTCAGCTTATTGTTTGACCACATGATTGGGTTGTAGGACTAGAAGCCACTTACAGGCACAGACTGGTCCTCAATCAACCCATTGTAGTACGGATATAGCTCGATAAGCCAAATAACTGCCGTTGCGCCTTCACCAATCTTCTTTTTGTGAATAATGGGCAAGATTCTATTGCCATCGAAATGCTTGTCAGACAATCCCTCGAGTCTAGCAGCACAGAAAACCCATTGCTTCTCACAAAATTCGTACAGAAAGTTCGGATCGTTTGGGGTATCGGGGAGATGCGCCGGTGGACGTTCCGGATCAAATGGAAGGTTCAAATCGCTTAGACTATCGTGACTTTTGAACAACTTGATAGCGCCACCTCTCCCAGTACAAAGCAGTATGCAGAATACAGCTGTATGCGACCTTAGAATGTGTCTAGGATCGATGTGATCGGCAGGACCGAAAATGTCATTGAGAATGGCTCGCAGTTCGTAACAATTATTTCCTTCGAAGTAGGATCTAACTTTGTCCAGTGGCATGAATTGGCGCTTTTGCAGGTCCACCGATTCGGGGTTGATGATCTCGAATTCGCAGTTCTCCCGAACAAATTCATGGAAGCGTGAAATACATGCGCTTGCCCATTGCGTCAATGGAGGCCGCCCCGCCATTTAGACAAGTTTGGAGGTGTCACAGCAGAAGTCAAAGCAACAAGAGTCGAGGAATTTGTGTGGGGAGGAATTGGTATGAGGGGGTTCCTCAATATGAAGAGGGTTGGGAAACGCGAACTGAAGAGAAACACACCCATGAGGTAATCATAGGTAAGATTGCCAATCATGTACACGTGCAATGGTCAAATTCATGTTCCGCTTTTATCTGCCCAAATGTGGCGATGGCGATGGCGGTGGGGGCGGGACGATCTACAGTAATCGTTCGGAAACAGGGGTGTGCATTACCATCTATGGGTTATGATATCGGTGAGCGATTCTGGACGGTCAGCAGAGGCTTAGGCTCAGCCAGGGCTGATTTGAGCTCCGGCTTTGCTGCAACGCGAGACAAAAATATATGAGAATCAGCGAGTAGACAAATGGTATATTTATTTAAGCTCGCTTTTGAGGTATATAAAGAGATGTTACGCCACTTGCGAACCAAGAGCATTTCCACTGTGGAAGTTGGAGCCTTGTCTACGGTCTATGAATATATAGACTACCCACCAGGCTGCAAATGTGATGGCCATCAGGGGAACTGTGATGTACAGGTACAATTGAAGAGCTCCAAGCTCAAACTTCTTTTCAGAGTCCTCAAATTTGATGATATCAGTGCTCATTATTGTCTAAAATCATGTTAGAACAGTTCTCGTTGTCAGTACTGAAGTGAAGGGGATCGAGTACATGAAGTAATAAGAAACCTACGGATATGAAAGTTCCTGGGAGGAAAAACAAAGTCACAAGGGTAATGATTCTCATGGAAACTGTTTCTCGTTTGGTGTCCACCGCCAGTTGATGCATAGCTTCCGTCATCTCTTGCATCTTACTTTCACGCTGTTGAGATTTGACTGAAACTTCTTTACTAGCCTCGATTGTATTCAGGTTTAGTAGAGCTGATAGCTATTCTTTGTTAGTATCGTTAAAGAAGAAGTTGATATGACCTTTTGACTTACCAGGCTTTTTCGATTTTCAAGTAGACGGAGTAATGTCTCTGCTGTCGATCGTTGGATTTCTAGATCGCTGATAATATTGCTGATTCGTTTCTCAAAGTTTGAAAATTCGGTTTTGGAACCCAGTCGAATTTCTCCGGGGCAGTCTTCCGAATTAAGGATAGCTTGATAATGGTTTCTTATACTTCTGACAATTTTAATATTTGCTTCCAGTACTAACAGTACCTCATTTGCTTTATCCTCAACAAATTGTACTTGCTGCAATGTTTTGACTGATAGTACTTCATTGGTGGTGTTATCTTCTTTTGGGCCCCCCTTCCCAGGAGGTAGCGACGGTGGAAGTGAGAACCCGGGAGGAAGATCGATTTTATTCGGTGGCATTTGAGGGGAAACTTCATTAATGGACGAAATCGGTGACATGAGGAATGAGCTCCGAAAGCTTTCGTCCGTAGGGTTATCCAATGTTGACTTCCGACTGGTAATCTTTCTAGATATTGTCGAACGAAAACCCGAGCTGGACCGTTTGTGTAGTCTGAAAGGCCCCGGATCCACATATTGAGATGCCTCTGGTATATCCACCGCCAGTGAGTGGCGAGTGAGATCGTGAAGCCTTTTTTCAAGAAAAGTCAGATACCACCGCCAGTCTTCGTCGCACCAGTCGCAAAGCACGAGGTGCATCGCAAGGGTTGAGCTAAAGGAACTAGCCGCGGTTTCAAAAGATTTAAGCTCATTATCGTCCGAGTTCTCTTTCGTTGATTCTTGAACACGCTCTTTGATAAGGTGACTTCCCTTGATCACTATCCAAATCGCTTTTCCCGTGACCACATCAAATGAGTGATATATGGACGTTTGGCGAACTGACCATGGCCAGCTCTCTCTATCAGATGATTCTACAGACTTCAAACTGTAGCACACCCTGATTTCTTGGCCAGAACGACCCAATTCCATTATTTTCAGACCGCCTTTGGAAAACAATCGGCTATCTTCGCGAAATCCGCTGAAACAGAAGTCTTCGGCATACTCTTGAAAGCCGAACGGGAAGACGAAATCCAAGAAGTTCGGCATGACTTGATGATACGTTAGGGCAAGGCCAAACATTTTTCGGCTCACCCTGAGTATATCGCGAGAAGTAGGTGCATGTATAAAGCTTGAAAGAATATGATTAGCAGGGCCACCATTCTACATCTCTGCGGATCTTACATGAATCTGCACCGAGGATCTTCTCGCGCCAATAAATGGCTACCATGAAGATGTGTCTCCAAATCTGCGCTGTTGGTAATACATTGGTTTTGAAATGCTGATGAGGTTTAGTGACGTTCCTTGACGCAGAAATGATCCCCACCTTGCTCATTATCTTGAAACTCCCATATATTGACACTAGCTTTGTTGTCTCTGTAGAATATTCTCCTATCTTGCTCATTGAGTCGCCGGAAGAAACTATCCAAATGATTTCGTGAAGTTGACGATCGAATTGTGTTTTTTGGGAACTTGTCTACGTTTTCACACGCTGTCAAAAAAAGTGATTGATATGACATATTGAGAATTTAATTGCATAAACCGAATGAATGATTTTTTATCAACTTTATTGTAGAGAAATTAAACAAGTAAATACAATTATTATCCTCCTCCCAAACTTAAATTGCATGTGGCTATGAAATATATCAAATGGCTGATAATTGCCTCCCGCATGCCTGCATGAAGGGGCGCATATCGCCCCGAGTGCCCACTCCCTAAGACTCCTGTGAAAAGCTGACAATATCCCACACCGGTCTCTCACCGGGTTTCCTACTTCATCACGATCTCGCTCGAGAGCTCCAATTAGCCACCTCAACTAGCGAACGCGCATTACCTAAGATCATTAGCCTTCGTCACATTTAGAGCAAGGCTCATGACGGAAGCAGGTACGAACTGTAAACCCACTTGAGCCTCTTTTACATTCCAGCGCGTGGACCTTTGGCTTTCAAATGTGCCTTCTCCATCTTGTGGCAAGGTTAGCAGCCCTACGGAAAGCCTCGGAGGAATCAGCTTACCCTAGACAACTTGCGAGGAATCCAAAACTTGATTGTGTCGCCATTGGTTTCCTGGTTTGAAAATTAGTAACGAATCAGTACATGCGCAAAGGCGCATTGGCATACTTCTGTGTAGAAATGATATTTTCCAAATTTTTCGACCAGAAATTCGTTAACGATTTCTACGGAGAGGTCGTATATCGAGGTCGTATCCCAAGTCCAAGGTGCTGACTGGTCCGCCATATTCGTGGGCTTTTTATCTGATGATGAGCTGTTTTGTTTTGCCGCGTGGCTGATGAGGAATTTCCGGGCTCAGTATGCCGACGAACGATGTGCTAGGCAGATTTTACTGAGGTGGGGGGGCATTGATTTATGCTTACGGTCTGCCATGCGGCTCTTATGACTGCAGGCTTCCGGCAAATATGTTGTCTTGCAGATCTACCCAAACCCGAGGACCAACAAAACGACTGGCGGCATTCGATAATTCCATCCTCATTTTCCCTCGGGAAGTCGCCATTGTGACCGAAAAGTTCTGAAAAACAAAATTCTACTTTCATATAAATGGGTTCTGTGATGATCTCGTCACCGCCTTCGCTTAATCCAATAGGGGCTGATGGCAGACCGTGCGTGATTGGTTTTACCTCCATCTGCAAAGCATTTCAACAACAACCAATGAAAAGGTATGGATGCATTGTTCATGCAGCAGTAGTATGGCACAGCTCTGCAGCCACATCCACAAGCACAACGCCTAGATCAAGCGTTGGCTTATCAAAAGTGGATACGGCCTTCCTTTCTTGGCAGTGCCGTCGCCATCCAGTCTCTCATAGCCCACTACATTAATACTGCTGTATCAGCCTGATACGAGGACTAAAGCCCATCAGAGAGTCCTCGCCCTGAGCTCATTGATTGAAAACGAGGAACAAGAGATTGATTGACCTCACTGATCCGCCTTCAGCGAGTAGTAAACATAGCCTTCACAATAAAATGAGTAACTCTAGGCATTCAAAGTCACAATGTCATATTTTGAAGAAAGATGGACAGCTTATTCATCATGCGCAAAGCTTCTAAGTAATCGAAGGTGGGGGGGGGGGTTGTTTCAAGCACCTCCATAAGAACTGAAAATTTGACAAGTCATACCATTAAGCCTTCTTGTTCAACAAAATTCTTTACTTGGCCTTAATCTTTAGAATTGGCTCCTTGAAATCGGTTCTCAGATATCCTTAGTCTTGTTTTTAGCTTTGTAACAACCATTGAGATGATAACCGACTCCTCGATGGAATTTCCTGATGTTTCTATCTTTCGCTACAGTTTTCTTTTCCGGACACCTAGATTCAGCGTTCGGCACTTAGAATACGATTCTAACGATTCTAAGATTCTATCCTAAGGTAGAATATTCTAAAGGTTGTCTAATTTAGAACAGAATATTCTAAGGGTTAAAGCCTTAGAATTTAGAATTCTAAAGGATATATATATTACTATTTAGTTAATAAGAGAGCTTTATTTATAGTAGAGTAAAGGCTAGAATTATAATTTTTACCTATACCTAATTAATTATTATTATCTCCTATATATAACTCTAAAGCTTAAATCTCCTCTTCTATTAATTCTTATAATATATCCTCTAATATAATACTCTAATTATAAAGATAAATAATTTATTTAACTCTCTCTTTACTAAGTTTATAATAATCCTTTATAATTATTTATCTACTATTAGAGAATACTTGTTCTAAAGAAGCTAAACTTACTAGGATTAAAAAGTAATCTTAAGCTATTTAAAATAAGATAGAATAATTATATTATTTACTAAGCTAGTATTTTATAACCTATAAGTAATCCTTCTTATTTTTTAAATAAGTCTTATTAAGATATACTACTAATTTTTACCTAGTTATATATATATAGTTATCTTTAAAGTTTATAAAAGGATTAATCTAAGTAGGTTCTAGCGTATATTAATAAGTTTATTATTATACGATTTATTATATCTCTCTTTTATAATAAGCTAATTCGATTTATATCTACTAAGTCTTATAACTATTATAAATATTCTTAATATTCTTTTTAACCTTCTTATATAATTTATAGTTCTTTCTACTAGTATTTATAAAGACCTTTTTAAAATAATATAACTTATACTATAGATTAAGAATTATAGTAACTAAAGAAGTAGAATTTATAAGTATAAGTTAATAGTCTTTACTAAGTTTTATATATATTATAGTAGTTATAACTTAAATAAGTTTTATTATATAAGTTTATTTTATAGTATTAAGCTAAGATTTAAGATAGATAAAATAAGAAATTATTTAGTAGAGAGTTAAATAGTAATTAGCTTAAAGTATAATTATTAGCTTTTTAAAAAGATTAAATATTTTATATATTTACTTACCTATATTCTAATTATTATCTAATAAGTAAAAGTACTTTATAAAGCTATTAAACTTTTATATAGTATATATAAATTATATAGGTTCTTTAAGTCTAAGAAAGTATTTAAGAAAGAGATCTATTAAATTCTAATATATTAGTATATCTAATAGAATCTTAAGGAACTTAATTAATA
Source organism: Hymenoscyphus fraxineus (assembly GCA_900184765.1). NCBI lineage: Eukaryota > Fungi > Ascomycota > Leotiomycetes > Helotiales > Helotiaceae > Hymenoscyphus > Hymenoscyphus fraxineus. The sequence goes on from LT855418.1 coordinate 1,578,733, forward strand.
GAGCTCTTATTATTATAATAAGTTATTTATAGAACTAGTAATATTAGAAAATAATACTTAAAGTATAAGCTTTAAAAAAGAAGAAGGTAGATTTAGAACTAAGATTAATCTCTTTTATTTTAGTTAGAGAATATTAATAATTAAAGAGAATAAACTTATCCTAGAATCTAGCCTTCTATATATTCTAGAATATAGGTATTCTATAGTTTATATAAAGTTACTTTTAAAGTTATAATTATATTCTAAATATAAAGATTTAATATATATAATATATAATAAATATCTTTATTTTTAACTATAAATTATAATAAGAGCCTAGCCTTCTTTTCCTTAGAGTATAAACTATAATAAAGGTATTTTAACTTAGATTTATATAATATAAAGAGGGTATTATTAAATAAGGTATTATCTTAAGTTACTAAGATAATTAAGTATTTAATATAATACTTTAAGGTTATCTTTAAAAGAATACTAGCTATATATTCGCTTAAATAAACTAGGTCTACTATTTTAATAGTATCTAATATAGTAGAGTAATAGTAAAAATTATTATTAATCTAATATACTATTACTACTATATATTTCTTATTATTAATTAATATTTAAATATTAGTTATTAAAGTAACTCTTCTACTCTCTTTAATATAATCTACTAATTCTTTTTTAAGGTTATTTTATTCGTTAGCGCAGCTAACGTTTTTGGTAGGTAGGGGGGGTTAGGTAGGGGTAGGTAGGCCTACGAGATATTTTCGAGTTAAGGATTACAGGGGTTTTGTGGCCTGTGCGTGGCTCCTGATTAGCTAGAAGACCCCTGTAATCGATGCAGCCAATGTAAATTCGCCTTAATTCAGGGGTTAATTCAGGGGTTAATTCAGGGATAAAAAGTAGACAGGGATGTTCTGGACTCGCTTAGCTAGTCTACGCAGGGGTAGGAACACTAAAACCACAACTACTACTCCGTACTCTCGAGCCCGCATCGAGCTGAAATCGCATTCAAAACACACATAATTCGAGTATAGGATATCTAAGAGTTTTAGCTATATTTTAGTGTTCTCCCTATGCTTATACGACGTCTGTAGCTAGAACAAGGTGGGTTAGAAGCGGCGTACGATTACGACCGTGGTTTTAGTGCCTTGTATCTATAAGGCACTTAGGCACCCACGCTCCTACGCCCCTACGTAGGAACACTAAAACCACCTATACGTAGCTTAGTCAGGCTTAGTCAGACGGGGGTTCGGGGGCTGGCCCCCGAGAGAAAATAAAGATTAATAAGAATAATAATAATAACTAAATAATAACTACTAATTAATAACTAATTAATTAATAATTAATACTTAATTAATAACTAATTAATTAATAATTAATACTTAATTATTAATAACTAATTAATTAATAATAATAACTAGGGGGGTTCGGGAGCTGGCCCCCGAGAGAAAATAAAGATTAATAAGAATAATAATAATAACTAAATAATAACTACTAATTAATAACTAATTAATTAATAATTAATACTTAATTATTAATAACTAATTAATTAATAACTAATTAGTAACTACTTAATAACTACTAATTAAGTAATAACTAATTAAGTAATAACTAATTAAGTAATAACTAATTAATAAATAATTAAGTAAATAATTAATTAGTAACTAATTAGTAACTACTTACTAACTACTAGTTAAGTAATAACTTATTAATAACTAATTAGTATCTACTTAATAACTACTAGTTAAGTAATAACTTATTAATAACTAATTAATAAATAACGAATTAATAGCTAATTAAAAAATAATTAATAAATAGTTAAATAATAACTAATTAAATAATAACTAATTAATTAATTACTAATTAATAGTTAATTAATAGCTAATTAATAGCTAATTAATAGCTATAACTATACTAAAAACGTATATAGTTAAAGTATAGAATATCTAAGAGTTTTAGCTATACTTTAGTATTCTTTCTA
>LT855418.1:1580989-1645686 GCA_900184765.1 Hymenoscyphus fraxineus
ATATTAGTATAAGTAAATTATACTACTCGAGGCTACTTATATACTAGCCTTAATACTAAGAACTACTATATATAGTAGTAGTATTTATAATACCTTTACTCGGTATATATAACTAATAGTTAATAATATAATACTTTCGATACTAATCTATTAGTTTTATATTATACTTTCCTTATTATTTTTTAGTTCTATTAACTAAGACTTAAACTAATACTAATAAGTACTTAAATAAAGAATACTTAATATACCTCTTATAAAAGAATACTTAATAAAACTTTAATTATATTAACTAAGGCTTATTATATTATATAATNATAAGCTAGAAGAGTTTAAAGAGTATAAATAAATAAACTAGATTAAAAGTAAGTAAATAATATAAATAAAAAGTAAAGCTTTAAGTTATTATTTATTTAAATACTAAAAACCTTTATATAAAAATTTAATACTAAGCTAGCGCTAACGCTTTATCTACCTTCGTTAAGGGAGATTACTAGTACCTTATTAAACTCGAATTTTATTATATAAAGGAAGGTATATATAGATACTATAGTTATACTAGGTTATATATACTTAAAAAGCTTCTTTATAGATTATTATTTAATAAAGTAGAAAGGTAGATTATTTAAAGTAATATATACTATAAGTAAAGAGAGAAATTTATTTTACTAATTAATAACTAATTATTTCTATTACTTCTTAATTAAATCTATAAATAGAAAGAAAGGCCTTCTTATATTCTTTATTTTAAGTTTATTCTCTTCTTTAATAAATAATAGTATACCTAGATAATAGTTATAATAGTATATAGTAAAACTAGCTTAACTAACAATTTTATATAATATACTTCTAATTATAAATATTATATAACCTAGCTATACGTATACTACTAATATCTTTATAGGTTTATTAGAAATAATTATTTAATTAAATAAAGGCTTCTTACTCTTAAAGAAGTAGTTATTAGTCTTTAGTAGTAAGAGAGCTAGTTTATAAACTCGATTTAGTAGGGTAGGAAGGTAAGAGCTCTAAACGCTTCTAGAGCTTCTAAAGGAGTATAAAGGACTTTAATTATATAGTAATTAAGTCGATTATTATATTAGAGATCTACTAAACGAAACTAAAACGTCTTAATATCCTAGTAAGATATATAGTAGTACTATTATAATATTATTATTATAGTATTAATAGTACTAATAGTATTAATATAATTCTTAAACGGTAATATAGTACTAACTAGGGTTCCTATTAGTCGCTTAGACTAGAACTACTTTTTTATAGGTTACGTATAGATTCTAATTAGAATTCTAAATATTCTACCCTTTAGAATAGTATATTCTAACACTTATACTATTTAGTATAGAATATTCTATAAGAGGGTCTTAGAATAGAATGGAATTCCAGTTGCCGAACGCTGCCTGGATTCTTTCTGTACCTCTGTTGTGAATATCTCTCTGCTTTATAACTGATTATCTTTTGGCCGCCATTTACATGATTTGAACCACCGTATGTTTGTTATTGCGTTCGCTTATACGCTGTATCAGACGTCTGATTCTACTATCAGATGTCTACCTTGTCCCTTCAACATAGCAGAGGTTCAAGAAATATCACGTGCCTGTGGGAACCACGTACTGTTCGCTCAACTGCGAACCCCTATCCATTCCTCTACACAGTGATTATTTCCAAGTTTCAATGATGTAATTAGTTTCAATGATGTACGTATCATAGCTCGTTACTTCGTATATCCAGCCAGGGTAGCGGAAAATATTGACGCCATGAGATAAATCTCCGGTTCATAATATATATACAATAATACAACAAATCATCATAATTATAATATGATGAATGTAAATTACAAAGAGGATTTGGAAGGAAGTGCATAGCATAGAGTAGACATAAGTCACAATTACAAATCATCGTATTAAAGCATAAAGAGACCCATGAAATAGACTCGACTTAATATTCTCACAGAAGACAGCCCCAAGTCCCAAATCCGAAACGAAGAGAAAGATATCTATGTTCTAATACCCCGATTCTAGCTAAAAACAGCTAGCTGGACGTACAAACTAATCCACAGGAAAGTTTTAAGACTACTATACAAGAGCTTTAGAGCAAACACATTGTCTATAGACTATCAAAAATACCAGAGACAGAAACAAATGGTTTTACGCTACAAACAAAACCTCCAGAGTACTAGGTACCGTCCCGTGTATTTTCATGGCGGCGCATCACGTGAAAATAATCATCAGAAGAACCTTCAGGGCTGTGCCACTCTCTATTACTCAAGTGAACCCAATGAAGTTTAATTTTTGGGCGAGTCTCTTGTTGTTGTAGTCTATGAAGAACGACTATTTTGGCACATCATATGATATGCACGTGATATAGCACCACTGTGGAGAAGAGGAATTAGAACTACCCCCACTATCGTATCTCAAATGGAAGTTGGAGCTCCTGTATTTTTCAGATGATTCAGATTAGAATACCTCGAAGGATGCAATTATCACGAAAACGCTCTCAATTAAGAGGGCATGGGTAGAGAAGGAATCGAATACTACGAGTGAAGAATAGAAATTAGTTGTCGATTGATGTATTTGAATTTGAAGGTACTGTATTGTAGATACAGTATGGTTTGATCGACCCACAAGCCATAACGACGAACACATCAGGTACCCAGTAACCAAACAATATGTCCCACACAATCCTCGTCCAAGGCCCACCTCCAATAGAGTTCCTCCCCCAATTCTAGCTTTCAAGACACCCAATTAACATATGGAGCAGCAGATAATGCTCTCAGCACTGCCGACACCGCATTTCAAAAGAGGAGGTACACATTCCCCGTGGTTATAGTTTCTCGTTCCTGGGCCCTCGTTGCTGCAGCCTGTTGCAGCTTGGACCGTCGCTGCTCCGATGAGCAAGGTTGTGAGGATGGGGATGATTTGCTTGGAGGAGAACATGATTGTGGGTAAGGGTGGGATTGTGGGTATATTGGTTGGGAGTAATGAGGTAAATGAGCTTGTACTGAGTGAAGTTATACTGAGTGAAGTTGTACTGATTGAAGTACAAGTTGAAAGAGACTGTACTAAGCAAAGACCAAATAAAGATTAGAAGAAGCTTCTCTTATAGTTAAAAAGGTCGTCCCTTATATACAACCAAAGCGTGCCCTGCACACACCATTAATTCCCGCATGATCCGGACGTTGCCGTTACAGATAGCGAACAGCTACTTTTCTTACAAAGTTAAACGCATCATTCGACTTCTAGGGGCTTACTTATATTCGACTAGTTATGAAAATTTAAATATAGGCGAAACTTAATACTAGGATACTCGCTAGATAGATATTCTAAGCTATTTAGGTTCTAAACAATTTTCTAAACTAGAACTATCCTTACTTGTTGGTTTCGGAGTATATAATAATTAAGTCTTTATAGTGATATGCTGTGTTTTGTTTACGTAATAACTTTTCGACCAATCAGGATTTAATTAGTTTTCGATTAAATTTTTTTTTTTCAACTTTTTTTACTACCCTGAAGAAGGGTTGGCGACACCAAGCCGGCGGTTCTATACAACTAATAATTAATAACTTAACAACCAACGGTCTGAAAAATTCAATTTAAATTGTAATATTATTAGATAATTCTAAAGTAATAGATCTACGATTAAAATAGCAATTTTAATCCCTGGTTGTACAGAACCGCCGGCTTGCTGTCGCGCCGGCTTGGTGTCGCCAACCCTTCTTCAGGGTGGTAAAAAAAGTTGAAAAAAAATATTTAATCCAAAATTGCTAAATCTTCTGATTGGTCGACAGAACGCTTAGTAATCACACCTCACTATAAGGACTTCACTCTTATATACTCCGAAGCCAACAAGTATATGGATATCCTAGACTATTTAGGTTCTAAACAATTCTCTAAACTAGAACTATCCTTACTTTTATTATTAAAAGATAATATATTTTACGAATAGCGTTTATATAAAACTACTTAATTCTACTCGAGTAGTAGTACTTAAGTTAAGTTAAGTATAAGTAGGTAATTTTCTTGAGTTGAATTAAGTAGTAGATTTAACTACTCGTACTCGGGTACTCATATAAAACGTGACTGGAACTATCCAGAGAGCCTGATCCTTGATTTGATATAGCTTGGGGGGACAGCCGAATAAGCGGACCGACTAACCGGAGTGCCACCGATGTTCTGGGTGCGCTACGGGGACTCGGGCCGACTTATCCCGCACCACTCAAACGGCAGTAACCTAAGTAAAAGCCTAGCATAGAAATACTTGGATTCGTAATATGATTTGATTACTATTCCACCAATTATCACGAAGGACGTCTACAAAGTGCTTATTTCTACTACAAATCTGCCCCCTGGGGTAGCTTCCGTATACCCACTAGCATGTTACAGTAGGTACAAAAAGGTAGGACTTAATAATAAGAACCATAGAGGTTCTACATATACTACTACCTATAATACTAATCGTTTAAGCATTAATGGACACTGGATTATATACCCTTAACACTTAAATTTATGAACTTGTCGTCGCCTATACTAAGAACCCCGCCATAAGAATACTGTATCCTCATTTATATCCCTAGTGTTTTCCCGTTCGTGAATATTTCTGTACTGAGTTTCGTCTATCAAAGTCAGAGGATCAGAATGAAAGTAGATAATGGTTATATGTACGATTAGCTACTTCTAGACTCTGAACATCCTTCTGTTCGGGTCTCGGTAGCTTGGTGAAACTCAATATAACGCTCTGCTTACACACATTTCTGACATACCTTATTTAAGAATATCTTATAAACTAAAGTACAACAGAGTTCGAAAGTCTACAAAGTACTTACTCGACTTTCAGTATAAATGCTTCAGCACAGGCGGAATAGTTGTAGCCTTTCCAGGAGTTTTTACCCGTTGCCAAATTTTCACCCACCCACCCAAGGAAATCAAGATTCATTTCGCCTAGGACGCAGTAGATTTATATACGAGATTGTTCCCTTTCGAATGTCTTGTCGTCTTCTGGGCGTGGGGTCACGAAGAGCAACCGGAGGTTTTTTGTCAACTCCCCCATTAAAGAAAAGGTTATTTTTCTGGTGGCAATACATCCAGTCATTAAGATAACCTTTTGACTCATGGGGGGGAAGGAGGGAGGAGTGACCAGGATAGACCAGAGAGAAGACTTGGGGGTGGCGACTTGGCTTTGGCGGCTGGGCCGCTCGACAGGGAACAATGCCGGGAAGATCGCAACTCTGGAATCCTGTGTTGGCAGGCTGATGGCCAATATTTTACTTTGAACTACTCCGTGCATACATTTGGTGATGGGGTGGATTTGATATGAGGAAGGCCTGGAGCTTGTGAGGAGGGAGGCGGGCGAGGGTGTGATTGAAGGGGTGGAGAAGGTCGTATTGGGTGAATCGACAGATATGTGGCGGATTGGATTGGGGACAAGACAATAAGGAAATGGATAGAGTGAAGGTTTGCGTTTTACCTCTCTTTCTGTTTGATGATGCGAGGCTCTTTTGAGGGATATGAGAGGTGCACGAATGGAAGTCCAAACGCATTACGAGTACGCTGCTTCGGCTATGGATTGGTTTTTTTCTTTCTTCAAATGAGAGCGCGGCATATATGACATGGTACTCCGAATAATCGTATCATATGGCAATAACTGGGGGGATATGGGTTATATACATGCAGTACGACTCTACTACTGCAGCTGTACTGTACCTACCACTCTGCGGTCCCCAGTGCATAGCCCATAGTGCTCTAGCTGCGACCTCTTTGTACTCGAGTACGGGGGTACCGGCCAGGCAACTCCAACCTCACGCCCATTTCGGCCCTCACGAACCGTCCTCATTATTTGGTAGCACCCAAACGACCGTCGCCTCGCCGTCGGACTTTTCTTCCTTCAGCCATCGAGGAAGAGGAATCATATGAGAAGCGCCAAAACTGGATTCTTCACGTGGAGAGCCTTAGAGAGCCTTAGCCGTCCAACCGGACCTTGCAAGCTAAAAGGCCCAACTAAATGGCGATTGGAAATTTCTTGAGGCAGAAGTTCAGACGCTCCACCTCCAACGCGTCGTCTATCTCCATCTCCAGCCAAGATTGTTCCCAATCGCAATCCCAACCCCAGAATCAGAATCAGCATCAACATCACGACCAGAATCACAATCATACACACGGCAGTCGGTCCACGAAATCGCGACGCGGAAGTCAGACACCATCGCGACGAGCGCCATCGACATTGGGGAGTGCGACGATTGATGAGGCAGCAGAGAAGAGCGATGGAACGGCAACTAGCATTAGAGCCGAAGCCAAAAGTCTACTAGAGAACGCCGGCGGCGAACAAAGCAGCGATCTACACTCGCCCTCTTCGAAGCACATTTCCATCCCCGACACCAAAGCCACCGAGGAGACGGATTTCGCAGATTTCCCTACCCCCAACACTGATACCATCTCGCCGGTCGCGGAGGAGGAATTGGAAGATCTTGATGAGATAACGCCGGACGGGAACGCGCAAGGGACGAGTGCGAACAATACGCCGAAAGCTAAGGCGCGCCCTGCTGAACTCCAGAGACGACAGAGTTTGGTGCCGCCGCAGCAGACGCGACTGATCAAGACGTTGCTGGAGACGGAATTGCCGTCGGTCAACAGAGCGGCGACTCTCGATTATTTCACAACCAACGGTCCTTCGACTATCAGCCCAAACATGGTGAGCAGGAAGATTTGGGTCAGGAGGCCCGGAGCGTCAGCCACGCTGGTGACGATTAACGAGGATGATTTGGTAGACGATGTGAGGGATATGATCTTGAAGAAATATGCAAATACGCTGGGAAGAAGCTTTGACTCGCCGGATGTTACGTTGAGGATCATTCCTAGGGAAAACCAGCAGCAGAGGACTCTGGGGCCGGAGGAACCTATGGGCAGGACGCTGGATGCGTATTTTCCAGGAGGGCAGACAGTAGAGGATGCTTTGGTTATTGATGTGCCACCGAGGAGGACGCCGAGACCATCACCACATACCGGAAGACAATATTACGAGGATGGACGGCCGTTGGAGAGCGCGAGCGAATATTTCCCACCTATGGCTGTACCAGCACCACCTTCGCCACACCTACCAGCCTCGATACCAGTCAATGGATTGGCAAACCACAATCACTCCAATCTAGCAACCCACTCCATGTCCGTATTGACCACCGGTCATGTCCCAGCATTGCCCTCTCCAGGACGAAGACCACATCATCCCACCACGAACCGACCACGAATGGGTCGTCAACATACCTCCTCCCCTACCATAATCAGTACCCACCAACAGCAAACGGTCATGAATAACGGTACGCATGCACACTCTCGAGTTCCTCGGGCAAGAACTCACTCCAGTGCATCAGAAAAATCCTCAAACCCAGCACCAGCTGCCCCACCTCTCCCCACGCCCCCTGCACCCCTCCAAGCCGAATCATCTCAGATCCAACGCGTCGCTACACCACCACCTCGTGTCTCTTCTCCTCGTCCTAGAACCACCAATAGTCGACCAAAGAGGAAGAAGACAAATGCGGATCATCCTTCTCTTCCAGCCGGCATGCTCAACGGCGCCGTCCCCCCAATCAACGTATTAATTGTAGAAGATAACATCATCAATCTCAAACTCCTGGAAGCATTCATGAAGCGACTAAAAGTACGTTGGCAAACAGCCATGAACGGAAAGGAAGCCGTCACCAAATGGCGCGCAGGCGGTTTCCATCTCGTGCTTATGGATATTCAACTTCCCATCATGAGTGGTCTTGAAGCTACCAAGGAAATCCGTCGGTTAGAAAGATTAAACAACATTGGCGTTTTTAGTTCTTCCGCGGGAGCTGGGGCTGAGGAAGGGGGAGAGGTGGAAGCTGAGGAGGATAGACTGCCGAGTAGTGTGCTTTTCAAGAGCCCGGTTATTATTGTGGCGCTTACGGCTAGTTCGTTACAGAGTGATAGACATGAAGCTTTGGCGGCGGGCTGTAATGATTTCTTAACGAAGGTTTGTTTTTCTCTCTTTTCCCTTTGTCACTACGCTATCTTCGTAAACTGTGACTGACAAATTTTAGCCTGTCAACTTTGTCTGGCTCGAACGAAAAGTCATGGAATGGGGCTGTATGCAAGCCCTCATTGACTTTGACGGCTGGAGAAAATGGAAGGATTTCTCGCAAATGCAGCAACTTGAGAGTGGAGAGGGTGGGGAGGAAAAGAAGAAGGCCGATACCAAGAAGAAGAAGGGGAAGAGTAGTAGGATTAGTACCTCTGGTAGTGGGGGGCTTATGAAAGTTGGCGAAGCGAGGGAGGTGGGTGTGGTTTGATGAGTAAAAACTAACAATCGGAGGTGGATGGAAGAGATGGTGTATGAGGTGATGAAGAGGTAATGGATGGAACATGCATGGATTGAGCCCACGAATCGGGGGGGATGGAGGGAATTATCGTTTTCTCCTTGTTGGCGGTTCTTTTGGACGTACATATTTATCTACTGTAGGATGAGATGGTGGAGCGAGGCAGAGGGCAGAATATGAGCGAAGTGGAATGAAGCACGTCTAGCTGTGGAAATGAGAGAAAGACCTGCTATCGGGAGACGCAGAGAAGAGAATTCGTAAATATAGTTAATACCCATGAATCTCAAGATTTTCATAATTTTCATAATTTGGGAAAGAGTTGTGTTTTGTGGACTTGCTTGTTTTTTTTGATAAAGTGGTGAGAGTCTTATTTTATTGTTTGTTTATATAAAGTGTCTACTCTGAACTAGACTATTGTGGATTGAGGGATGCGGTGGGTGTGGTACAACTGTACAAGCGTTATGGATGTAGTGGGATCTGGGATGGTACCACCTACGCCTTGGTGTGGAGTACTGCTTCTCCGTCCTCTAAACTAGGGTTGTTCATCATGCTCATTGTGGACGTGAATTAACTAGTCCCTACCACTACTCAGCTCTACGTATTTATAATCGTTGCTCCACTTCCTCCCAATCACCAACTCAGTCAATTCATGCCATGTTCTTCCCACCCAGGTCCGCTGCTTAACGTGGAAGTCAATGATATCCCGCTTGCAACTCTTGGTGGGCAGTATGGAGATGTTGGGCTGCGGGTTTGTTGATGGTATTGTGAGGTAGCTAGGGTGAAATAATTATGTTGCTTAGAGGGTGGGGGATATTTGTGTTTTTGAGAGTAGGGGGAAGGGCGGTGATGGGTTTGTATTTGGATGGATGGATGATGTTTGGATTTTGGCTGTATTTCGTACTTATGTTGTTACTTTTTGTTTGTCTTGAACTGATATTTGAGGAAATTAATGTGTCACAGAGAGTATCTATTGTAGGTAGTTAACATGAGTTACTCGTGTAGATAGCGAGAGGATTATTGGCGCAGTAAAATGTCTTCCTAATTAGAGGTTTAGTATGTGTTGGTTATCTGAGAGCGTCGATGAGGTATATATAGACATACAAAAATGATTCAAATGATGCCTCAAAACCTCAGGTGAGTACTGTAGATAAAGCCTTCGAGGGTGTATCAATAACAAGTGTCCAGCTCGCGAACTTGGTGTTTGTCCCTGGGAAAGATTGTGGTGCTGTTTAAAACACGATTTACATCGCGCGGAGAAAATAAATGGGATTGGACAAGGTAGTGATCAGGATTTTTATGGTATAAGCTGTTCTATTAGGGGTTAATCCGTGGTAATATGTTCTCCTCTTCTGATATCCAAAGAGTATGGAGGTGTTACGAGGGAAATAGAGAACAATTTTTGGTGACCATTGCAGCCCGCTGCCCCTGTGAAAATTGCTTTCTTTTATATTGTATGTAGGTTGACTACGGATTCCTATGATCTAGACATGTGAGTCGTATATTATGGAGGTGCCTTAGACTCATTTTCGGATTGCCACTTTGAAAACCAAGAATCTAGGTCGCATTCGAAAGGTTTTATTCCAAAAATTCTGCTAGGATCCTCGGACTTGAATATTGCTTCTTTTCATCGTGGTAGAACTCCATTTCCAGCTATGGGAATCTGAATTCAGACATCTTGTCAGTGCAGTGAGTTTAAGAAGATACTGACATAGGTCCTTTTGCAAGTTGGAGAACTGACGTTGTCAGATTGGACGGGGTTTACTTTAGCTTATAGATGTTGGGTGAGAGGAAATGGAAATGGGTTGCTGGAGGCAGTAGGAGTGGTGAAGAACAGAAGAAAACGATTATTTATGAGATGGTAAATAAATACCAACAGCTAGGTTCTTAGCTCGAATCGCCGCTATCCTATGTACAAAAGACTTATCTGAAGCATAGACCCCACTAAGTAGTTGAAATCCGGCAGGTGAACTTTACAACTGCAGCTCCTCCATTAAACGCCACCAAAAAGTCACTCAGCGTGAACTTTCAAAAGTCGAGAGATGTTCTGTTGTAACACCATTACAGAAGTAGCAACAGTCACTAGAACCCCCTTTTCACCTTTTTTCAATCCTAACCTCACCATATTGGTTCACAACAACACGCTGTGAGATATGTATCTTATAGCCTTTATCATGATTAGTTTCCAAGTCAAAGCCACGCTTATGCTTCTTCTCCATCTCCTCTCGGAACCCCGTCTTCGGCTTATCCTGCTTGATTCGAAGTTTTTCAAAGTAGACATAGGCAGCATAAAAAACCGCAGCTCGGTTCCCCGCATTCGGACCTTTTTTGGAGAGAAAAGCGGTAAATTGGCTGGCCGATATCTTTCGATCATCCGAGAAGCATGCTTTGAACTGATTCATGAGGAAGGCCTTGGAGACATGTTGTTTATTGATAAGCTCGTTGATGTGTTTCCGGGCAACATCACACGTATCGTAAACCTTGACGGCATTCTCGGTCTCGCCCTCAAGTTTCTCGCAGTCCGTGACGTCGTACTCTTCCTCCTTGGCTTTGGCAGCTTCCTTCACCACCTTGGGCTTCTTAGGAGGCTTGATGCCGTTCAATTCGCGATGTTTGAAGAATGCGAAGGCCTTGGGGTATACACTTGATTGCTCTCCTTTATGAGCGCCAGCTTGTTGCATGAAATTGTTGTAGGGAGCCGTGTTGACATCGATAGCCTTTTTGAACTGGCCGACTGTCATTTCGCCCGTCTCGAGGTATTTGCGGATCTTGTTGCGGACAGCATCGCAGCTGATATCTACGTCATAGCAGCGTTCGTCGTCGATGCTGATTTCTTCGCAGTCGCTGATCTTACGCTTCTTGGACGAAAATTCCTGTGCGCATCTTGTCAACGGGGGTACAAGTAAATAACGACCCGAGATAACTTCATCGTACAGTTGCGGTAGGAATATCGATGCCCTTCTCTGTGAACATCTTTTTTGCAGCAGTCGACATCTGAATCTCAGTTATTGGCGCATCTGCGTTAAGAGTATTGCTGGTCTTCTCTGAAAGTACCTTCTTTTTTGCAGGCATTGTAATTAAGGATTGTGATGTAGATTCGAGGATTTAGTGGTGTAGAGTGTGTGTTGTGGTTGAATTGGATGAAGGAAATGGCCTGGGAATATGCCTTGAACTTACGTATAAGAACTGCGATGACGTCTCATGCTGATATTGATAGTGCTCAGATGTTATCTTTGACGCGTTTGATACAGGTATGACGCGACTGGTGTGAGGGGTGATCTACCCGCCCCTCACTAAAACAGTGGGAGGTGTGGGAAGTGCACAGCCACCGAGGTTTAGCCTTCCGAGGCACGTGTACTTCCTCCAATCTTCCCCTTTCTTTTTGGCGAAGTATTCTGGAAGCAATGCTGACTACCTATTTGAATTTTTCCCATTGTATGAGTACGATTTACTAGGGGGTGTCAGAATTCAAGACATAGTCCCTAATTTTCGCTGAAAATACCCAAAACTACGTTTTTGCAACTCTATAACTCTACAAAATTATATTAGAACCATATATAATATCTTATATATTAGCTCTATAGTATATATAGACCAAGTGCATACGCGAGAGCTTTTATTAAAACCCAATATTTCAAGAGATACTCAAGTAGAAAGTTCCCCCCTACTAAATTCCCTACCAAATTTACTAGTCTTATAATATAACAGAACAGTAACATATATCAAAATTCTAAAGAGTGCAAGTTCAAGCCTTTACATGTCTATACCCACATTTTTAATTATAGGCGCTTTAGAATATCGTTCGATTTATTGTAATTTAATAAAGCCAGGTGTTTTTGGTGTGTTTTTTGGCCAAAATCTGGGACTGCGTCTTCAATTCTGACGACCCCTGGTGGACTCACCTCATCTTTGTTCAGTATTCACAGACTCGCCCTCTCTCGGCTTTATTTTCATAAACAGCGAAGTTTGGGATTAAAACATATTTTCTTTTCCCCTGCCCAACAAATCGACTGACGATCAAGTTCGATGTCGGATTCCCAGAAACGCTGAGCGACAAACATTGTTGACCACCAATTCCATTCTAGAAATAGCCAATCGAGGCGGCTGAGAACAGCTCGGAAATTTTCATGGGATGGGACTGACTGTTTCCAAGACATGCATGAGCTCCATAGCTAAAGGGTTGATATCTGTCATTGAATTGCTTGTGAACTTGTTATTAGGTTCAGGCAGCCACCTCTCGGGAATGAATTCATCTGGAGGTGAAACGTTACTCGCACTCCTGTATGTCAAGAAGTGACACACCCCAACGATTGTCCTTTCCTACACTCGAGTCCCAAGAATAGCGACGCCTCCAGATGGAACAACACGTGGAAGGGTACCAGGTCCTGGTGGATGACCTCACAGTGTCTCTTTACGCATGCATCCAAGTAACGAAGTCTCTGGATCGACGTGATTGTCAATTCACACAGATCCCGGAAGCTCTTGTGTATTTCTCTAGCCAATTTGATGGAGACTTCGTGATTTGAAATCGCCCAGAATAGGAAAGCAGAAATTGCAGTTGCTGTAGGAAAGCAAAAAGCAAAAGTCACCCCAAAACACAAGAGAGGTAAGATCTTACATCTCAACCATTTTTGCATTCAAATCCCACTAATACGTTCCACTGATGTGACCCAAGATTGGTTGCTGACGCTACACACCCAAAGACATGCAGATATTACGTCCTTACACATACCAGTAAGATATGATGATCTAGATGGGAATCTAGGAATGAAAAGATACAATGATGAACTTTCGGCATGATTAATTCCCTGCAGGGTGTTGCAAACTCCCAATGCCAATAGATATAAGCTTAACAGATCATGGAAAACGAGTCATGGGTCGAAATAGTATCACCTTCAAAAGATGGCGTCAAGGTTATTTAGTTACATCTGATTATTTGTTCAACTGTAGATCAAGCAATATCGACACAAAAGCCCGAGAGCATGCATAGTCTTCTTCTCGTTGCTGAAGTTGACTGGTAATAGTGCAGGAAAGACTTTCCGGGGGTTTCGTTGCATTTCACGAGAATCCAGTCGCTTCAAGACAGTGATTGCTGGTTTTCGACGAGGTGATCAGAAAGCTGGCTCCTACTTTATCAGTTCTATCCTTCTATAGATTCGAGGCCTGAAGTCACCAAAACTATTCAAAGAAAGCCCCTCGTCTCCAACATGTCGACGTCTAAGACACGTACCCCAGAGATACCAATGACACAATCGTGGGGTCGCAAAACAGAAGCTACGAGACTAAATACACTAGGGTCCCTTTCTATCATCGTCTCAGCACCAATCCTCTTGGTACTCAATGATAACGCTGTATCTCACTTTGACGGTTCTCTCAAACTTGCTATCCAGGACCTCTCAAGAGATTTATTTCAAAATGGCCTATTTCACAACCTGAAATTTGCACTTCACCTACCAAGTTGGACGGCAACTCTTGTTTATACTCTTTGGGTTCTTTTTCAAGCCGCTCTTTACATTTTGCTCCCAGGAAATATCGGATATGGCCAACCGACTCCAGCAGGAAATATACTTCCGTACAAAACGAATGGAATATTGGTGTATCTTGTAACACAGATCACCTTTTTATGTTTGTATATTGGAGCTGGTCTTGATAGCCTGGCATTCATTGCAGATAACCGACACGATCTGGCTTCTGCTGCTTCAGCGTATGGTTTGCTCATATCTATCATCTGCCAAGTAAAAGCGCACTTTTTGCCGTCTCCTCAAGGAGAGCCAAAGTTTAGTGGTGAGTCTACTTTGACAAATATTTGGAAAATTGGAAAATAGTCCTAACTCTCCTTAGGGAATTTCATTCATGACTTCTTCGTCGGAATCGAACTCAACCCCCGTATTGGTGAACTATTTGATCTAAAGTTCTTTCATATTGGCAGATTAGGGATGCTTGCATGGCCTTTAACGTAATTCACCTCAGTTTTCAAATGTCGGGGTTCATGCTAACACAATGAATAGCAATCTATCTTTCATTGCTCTGCAATACAAAACGTTGGGTTATCTCACGAATTCCATCCTAATTACAAACTTCCTCCAATTCCTTCTCATTATTGACCAATCCTTCAACGAAGATTGGTATATCCGCACAATGGACATTGCTCACGATCACTTTGGATTCAATTTTGCGTGGGGCTCAAGCGTTTTCCTTCCAGCTTTGTACAGTATCCAAATTCAATATTTGGCACGACATCCAATAACCCTGTCTACTACGAACGCGTTAATTATTCTGGCACTGGGTTTGATCGGGTTTACAATCTTCCGTGGAACCAACCACCAAAAAGATATCGTTCGTCGCACAAATGGAAAGTGCAACATATTTGGAAAACCGGCAAGATATCTTCGATGCAAGTACATGACTACTGATGGAAAACAACGAGAATCACTCCTGGTTTACTCAGGTACGCGAATGGTTCTTGCTCCAGGGCGTACTTCAATTTAACAATTATTTAGGGTGGTGGGGGTTGGCTCGTCATGCGAATTATCTGGGTGAGCTCATACTTACCTTTGCGATGTGTGCGCCATGCGGCTTCAATCATATCTTGCCTTGGACTTATTCCTTTTTCATTGTGGGAATCTTGTTTCATCGCATGTTGAGAGTTGATGCAAACTGTGCCAGAAAATATGGGGAGAATTGGGATAGATATTGTGATTTGGTAAAGTGGAGAGTTATTCCAGGTGTGTGGTAGCTATGCTGGGAATATTGTCATCTTTCCCGACACAAGCTCATGTATGATTGGTACTGAAATCACGCGTGTGGAAAGGTTATCGCTATCAGAAGGTGGTGGAGAGATTGGGCCTTAGTTGATCGGAAGGGAATGGGCGCGGAGTAGAATTTCAGGCGCTCCAAGATCTAGCTAGGACTACTCACTCCTGGCAATGCTTCGTATTCTATTTTATCTGTCTTGAATCGAAATACAAATTAGTCTTACCAACGCAAAAGTAGAAAATGTAAAACTGGTGTCACGCTTTATATTGCTTCGGCCTTGTCATCGTAACTTGCCACATTCATTGTAAGATCTTACCGCAAGTTCTAACCACTAAGAGGCACAATAAAAAGAAGATCAGAATTAAACATTGGATGTACCATAGTATCACTACAGTCATATCTTGATAGATTGTTATTTCAAAATGGAATCATCCGCGTATGTCACCAGAGGATCGTGTCCCCCGATACTCTTTGGGACATCATCTCAAAACGTGAATCCTGAAGCTGATCGGCAACACAACAAAAGAAAAAAAGAGGATAACCTGGATCGGAGTGTCCACGGATTTGTATTACAGGTATACGAGATCGGGTCGCATGATGGATTTCATTCATATTTTCGCCACGAGGTTTCCGTATCACTACGACTGGCGGACAGAGCTAGATGCATGATCCATCCTCAAATCCATTTAAGTTAAGCAGTTTATCAAGGCGTAAGAACTTTGATGGATTGTCAAAGCAAGCTCTGGCCCAGCTCTGAGCTTTGTATTATGATGGACAAGCACTACACAAATTTTGTATTCGCTTCTTTGAAGCAGACATCTGGTTTCAAATTGTTGTTGGGGGCCACTTTGATTTTGCTCATGGTGTGGAGGCTGTACAGGTTCACAATTATGCCCATTATCTTTCAAGATGAACCCAAAGAATACCCCTACTGGCTCCCAGTAATAGGTCCGTCAATGGTCTTTTCTCCAATTTTGTGGCTTATCAATAACAGCAGAAATAAAGGGCACTTGAGGTCATTCTATCAGAATTCAACCAGAACTCTAGACGATGCGAGGTAATGGATTGATTTTAAGATACGGTTTAAGACGTTTCTAACACATTCGATAGAAAATACTTCAACAATTCCCGAGAGCCATATGCTCTGACAGTAGCTGGGCAGAAATGGTATATTTTAACGAATCCCCATGATGTTACGGCAGCATACAGATCTATAAACGACTCATTATCACATGATGTTTTCGTAGAAGATCTCATGAGAACGATGGGACTTTCGAAAACCGGTATTCGCCAACTCTTTCGGGCGCCCCACCCGGGGAAACTTACTGGCAAAGGGTTGCTGGCTCTGAGCAAAACTTTACTCATCCAACAACTTTCCCCAGGATCACAGCTTGACGATTTACTCGAAAAGAGTACCAAGTTCCTATTATCTTCCATGAATGTTCCTTCCATCGCCAGTGAATGCCAATGCCTCACAGCTCCTGAAAATGGGACCGTGACCGTTTCAGTTTCTCGTTGGATTTCCCAAGTCATCCTGCATCTTGGACAGGAAATCTATTTCGGGAAGTCTTTGGCTAAGGTTGAACCTGATATGACCAAATATTTCATCGAGTTTGATGAAGTTGGTTGGCAAGCATTATACCAGTATCCCAGCATTTTATGTGGAAAGATGCTTGAGGCCAAGAAGAAGCTGTACAACGGATTTGAGCGATACATCTCATTGCCACTCGACAAGAGACGGGACTCCGCCTGGCTCATCTCGAAGCTTGAGGAAGAAATGCAAACTCTAAATTTGTCGTTATCTGATCAGGCGTTATTCCTTTTCCATGCTTACTGGAGGTAAGTTAGCAACAACAATCGCTATTAGCATTCTCATATGTCCTGACATTTATCTCTAGTATCAATGCAAATACTAGAAAGGCCGCTTTCTGGATGCTTTCATACATGATTTTCGACCCAGAATTGCTCAAGGCTGTGCGTGATGAAACGCAATTGGCAAGATTAGAAAAGGGGATAGATATCAACTACCTACTTGATTCTTGCCCCAAACTTAACAGTGTCTGGGAAGAAACGATGCGGATCAAAACACTTGCTGCCTCAGTTCGGTACCTCACCGCGGACATCAAACTCAACGGAAAGATCCTTCGAAAAGGAAACAGAATCATGATTCCCCAGCAACAATTACATCTCAGCGAAACCTTTGGAGACAACATCACCACATTTGACCCAGACCGGTTTCTGAAAAATCCCAGTCTGAAGAGGAATGCCAGTTTCAAGCCTTTTGGTGGTGGAACAACATTGTGTCCCGGGCGTTTCTTAGCTAAACGAACAACGTTGGCCTTCGTTGCTATTGCTTTGAAACGTTTTGAGATCGTACTTGATCCTCCTTGCCAAAGTTTCCCGATAGGAGAGGAGGAGAACCTGACTTTAGGGTTGGCGAGTTGGAAAATGTGTAGTGATATCCGCGTGCGGATTTGCGAGCGTCCACAAGGTAGCGATGAGAAAAGGGCCCCTGAGTAGCTACTAGTATCTTTTTTAGTCAACGAAGTGTTTACTTATCTAGAATGCTTTGTATAACATTTCTCACATATGGTATGCAAGAATTAAAGGCGTCTCAGGTCTATACAAGCTCTAGCATTGTCACATACTTTAGACAAGCTTCCGGCTATTGATAAGGCCACTTTTAAACCACTTCCTCTCATGCAACCCACACTTGTTTCGTCAATTGCGATAATCAATCAAGTATAGTTTAAGCTCATAGTATTTTTCCTATAGAATGCAATATCAAATGACCCAAGAGTCTACCTAGGTATTTCCAATAGCTAGTGTATAAAGCATGATGGGCTACTCAAAAACTCTGCTTGCACTGCTTCAGTAGAAAAGGTTATGAGGATAAGCGAGGTCACATGACTAAACGCGAAAATATGGCAAAAAGTCTATTGTTATTTCCCTGCAATATAGAATTGAACTGAGAGTATAACATGACTTCCCAGAGTATCAAGAAATAATCGAATTCTTTGAATCTGCTTTGAAAACTGCTGGAGGACATAAGGCGGAAAATCTACCTACAACAGCGGAGCTTAACTTATAATTCGGAAGTCGCTTTATTTTCACTACCGATCCACAGAATATCAAGGTGATATTGAGCGCTCAATTTACAGACTATGGGAAGGGAGAAAAGTTTCATAAGGATTGGAAGGAGCTTTATGGGGACAGCGTCTTTAGTAAGTTTATTTCGTGGCATTCTTTTGTTTCGTCCAAAAGAATCTCACTATGAAGACATATGATCTACATGACACTTGACGTTAAACCTACTGTAGGTACGGACGGAGAGCCGTGGTTGCATGGGCGTCATATTATTAGACCACATTTTATAAAAAAAACGAACTTCCGATACAGACATATCCGAAAAGCATATTCAGAAACTTATTATTTTGTTCAATGGAGAGGAATCCAAGAATACAAACGGAACAGTGGATATTATACCTTTGCTCTATCAATTCACCATGGACGCGGCAACGAACTACCTACCTCCGTACTTGGCGAGGGTACAGATACACCCAGTAACCGAGAGACGAGAGTCACTAAAGCCATTAAATATGTTCTACAACGGCAGGCTGAGTTTTTCATTTGGAGGTAAGAATAACCGTATCTTCATGTTTAGTGGAGAGGGGTGCTTACGGGCTTGCTCAACATATTGACTTCGGTTTCTTGCTGCCTCGAAAGAAATATCGCGAAGAGCTCAATTCTCGGCGACTTTATTGACCCATACATCAAGCAGGCCCCTCTCCCTCTCGGTTGAAGAACTTTATAAGAAGCTTTCAAAGAAAGATACATTTCTCGAACCGCTCGCTCGTTCGTCTTGAGATTCAAAGTTCATTTGAGACCAGGTCTCGACCTTACTAATTGCAGGCCGTGATACAACAGCAGCATCTCTGAGTTTTTGTCTCTTCAAAATTGCTCATAATCCTGAAATTGTGGGAAGATTACAAGCAGAGCTTCACTCGCATCTCGGTGGTCGAATGCCTCATTATAACGACCTTTAAGACATGAAAAATTTCCAAGCAGTCCTCAATGGAACCTTTCGCATTTACTTAGCCGTGCCTAGTAAGTTGGCGAATCCATTTACTTTCTACAACTACTATTCTCTTTCGGTTTGCACTTGCAACAAAAATCCGACTTTATCAATAAATGAACTCTCGGGACGCCTCCCGCGATACCACGCTACCGCGTGGCGGTGGTCCTGATGGCCTTTCTCCTGTTGGAGTACGGGGTACAAGAATACTCTTTGCCTCGAAACCCCCCCAAATGCGCACGATCTTTACCCAGAAGCATCATGAGAAGATTACTTCGATTCGAAGTACTTTGCCCAGAACGATGGCTTTCCGAGTGGAAGCCCTAACCTTGGGAGTATATCCCCTTTCACAGAGGGCAAAGATCTTGTATTAGACGGCAACTTGCAACAAATGAGATGGCTTATACGGTCGCTAGGATCATGCAAGAGTTTACTGCAATAGAGGCGGTGAGCAAAGAGGATCTCTGGCTCAGGACTAAGGTCACTATGTGCCCAGAGGACGAAATAAACTGCTCTTTTGTAAAGAGACGGGACGAAAACCAGGGCTCTTGCTGAGATTGCCTCGTTGACCATAAAATAAACATGCCGAAAACAAGCTATGAAATAGGGTAGCATCTCCAAGAAGCCACAATTCGTCGGCACTTCTGAGTAACGTGATACTTGATGTAAATCCACCGCCTGTTCGTTAGCAATTATTAAGGCCAGTTGACATTAACATTGTTACTAATCTGTACTCTCTTCGAATAGGCAAGTGGAATATCTGGTTATCATATAGTAATAACCATCTAATCGCAGAAAACAGGCTCCGACTTCAATGTATTTCTGATCTTACACGACAAGTGGCATATCCGTAGAATCCGAAACTAAAGGCTAGTTGTGGAAATCTACATAAACATATCACACATGAGATACTCTTACCTAACAACGACCGGTAGGCTTATACCAAAAAAGAATCTATCCCAAGCTCACACTATAACGATGATATGAATGTCTTCACAATCAAAAATCCTAGTACCTCACTGATTCACCACAGGAAAGACAATCCGAACTACTCCCATTCGATCGATCATTCACCCTCGAAAGAAATCTAAGAAAAGAATCTGTTTACTTACGCATCATTCACTAAGATATATGAAGAGCTTATATCTAAGAACTAAAAACTTAAAATTGCCTCAGAGTAGGCGTTTAATACCAAAACAGTAGCTATACTCCCCCTCAAACATATTCATTTGCGGCTTTGCCCTTCCCGAATATTGAACGTACGTCTTACCATATTAGTACCTCCATAGATTCCAATGAAGAAATTCACTGGAAGGTCAGATCTACTTCCCCAATTTAACAGTTATCATCTTCATACCTGGTCGGCTTCAAACTATACTCAAACTAATCATATATTCTCCTACGAAACTATCAATCATCGAAATGCCGGCTATTTAGCTCCTCGTTAGTGATACAAGACATATCAGCTTATTAATAGTACCAGATTACAGAAAGTTAGCCTTCGGGCCTACTGAATACTAAACTTGTGCCCACTGTCAGACTCGCAACATCTATCATTCTTATCCCAATGACACTAATTATTTTTGACCAAAGCGAGAGGCAACACCTTTACATGGACCAGGTTACAAGGAGCAAGAATGAAATAGAGTCAAGTATTAAGGAGCTGCAGCAGAGCGATGCCAAAAGCGCAAGAAGGAATCTAACATAGCTCATTACTAGCACATCTTACGTGCACGTGACACCCACTATACAACAAAAATTCCAAGATTACCCAGTATGCCACATATATACTCACACACACACTTACAGCAACCGCATTCTTGACCCATCTAGGTAGTCTAAGTGGGGTGAAGTCACCAAGTCCCCTCCACTTCGAGGGACGGACATACACATGCATATCCGAGGTTCAGAATTGAGTTACTTGTAGTTCCCCACCAAGTCCTCAGGAGCCTCCCAACTACGACAATGCGCAGACAAGGAGCACTAGGCATACAGGAAAGTAGCACAACACTACTGGTACGCTACACCACACTACACAGCCGTGACACCGCGCACATGCTCGTGGCGACGTGGTTCAGACCGGATGGCCGATGTAACACTCCCATACCCACTCCAATAGCGTGGACAGTCACACAATTCCGAAAGGCACAAGGGAGGAGGGACGAATATGAGCCAAGCATCATTCAATTCCGCAAACATCTAGTTTTCCTCCTGATTGTTGTACAATAAGACCCAAAATATACAGCGGAAATCCACCTGTGACCCAACCGATCCCACACTCGCAGCTCCACATTTCCAATCTCATCATAGCGCACAATCTCCAAGGTCGCATTCAGATTCAAGTCGACCACCCAGTCTCCTCACCCATCTCCTTTTCCAACCACCAGAGCCAGGCCCAAGAATATCAACACATTCCCTCGACAGCCTAAAATCAAAAAATCAAAGTCAGCTCAAAAGCTCTATTTCATAACTGCAATTATGACAGCTAGGAGAATCCGAAGAAAGAAAAAAGGTCCTGTATTTTTTGTTTATATAGGCAGAGGCATATAGGTCCAAGCCAAATCTGGCCCAGAAAAAGAGTTCAGACAAAATCCGGTGGGAGCGGAATGGAAGTCCAATTACAAAGAGCGGAGTGTGATGAAATCCAAAGTGGTATAAACAGGTGCGCAAAAGCGGAAAGACTTTGTTTGGCCTCACGATGTGGAATCGTTGAGGCGAATACCAGTGGAAATCCTTTGGGGGAGAGCGACAAGAAGGCGCGTTGAGCTAACCGGTTCCAATCCTTGGTCCAAATCGGTATATTTCCTGGATTCATAAGGCGCGTTGATAGTGTCGTGATGCCGTTGTACATCTATCAGATTAGTTCAGTGACCTCGCTGATTGAGTATTTGAATCCTGATGGTTGAGAGTGTGTGCTGTGAGCCGGGAGTGACTGTCGATAAAACTGAGTAACCAAGGGCAGACTAGTAAAAACGTTCATTACCTTTTCTTCGTATTTTATCATAATCGACGCACTTAAGCTATCGAAGTGGTCCCAAAGGCAAGTGTATGATCTCCAGGGGTGGCCGGTACACGATGGGCTCCATAGGTTTCCAATGGTAAGGTTGTCGAAAGCACATGATCTGTGGTATCAGTAAGAAGAGTTCCCAGGTCAATTTTCCATGGATTGTCCAGCGGGAATAGGAAAACAAGGAGCGAGCTGTTGAGGTGGAAATATTCCGTTGAAATGTTCCAATAGCTGGGGATGATTATATACAAACACCTCTCCGTGCTGCCTGGTCCGAACCCAAGCTATTCTCTTGCGATTCCAGTATACCCACCATATGAAATTGTCCAAAGAGAACGTAAACTCGGGTGGTACAGGCCTAACGCAGCAAAGGATCCAGGCAGCTAGCCGGCCGAGGGTATAAAAAGAGCAAACACGGGAGCGCCACAATGGCCTGTATGTATGCTATCACTGATGCACCAAACAGTAGTTCCGCGAAAATTATCAAACATGTCCTTCCTCTCCCTGGAATCCTGGTTCGTAAATGCATTAAAAACAGGCAATTTGAGAATGCCAGTTAAGTCCATGGCCTTATGGTATCCCGGAAGCTTCGATTGTTGCTCCCGTAACTCAGTACATGAGATCGCAAAAGCTTGAATTCTGAATGATTCATCCTGGGGGTGTTAAGAACTCCGGGTATTCAGTTCCAGTTCACGTGCTTTTTAAAATCTTCGAGTCTGATATAGAGAGACTGTTGCTGGCTTCAAATGGTCTGGAACCATAGAGCATGGAGGAGTCCTGGGTAAATTTCCGGGAAGGTAATCCGGATGTGCCAGCAAACCTAAAAGAAAGAAAAAAAACAAAGAAAAACGCCAGATAAATGCAACCATTATGGAAAGGCTTGCAGAATGCACAAAATGTCCAGTCAAATCCGAAAAGGTATCCTAACGGCGACTCCGGTGGGATGAATGTCTATCTCGTTCCTGGTCTCTTTCACGTTCACCTCTCCTGGCACTTTGGTTGGCTGTGGCAGTGGTTGATGGTACCTGGGCGTACTGAGTTGTCTCTGGATAACCTCGATCGTAGCCATCGTCCTGGGGCTCACCATAGGCGCCTGTTGCCGGGACAGCTAAACAGTTAGAGACTTCTCAATTACGAAGGGATGATAAGAGAAAATTGATTGTTGATTATACGCACCACGAGGATAGTAGGGTTCTGTCTGTTGTACTCCGTATGGGACTGTCTGACTGGGCTGAGGTGCGGGATAATACGATGGAACGTTACCGCGGCTTTCTGCATATGAAGTGGGTGGTTGAGCTGGATAACTTGAGCGGGGAACGGTTTGTCCTGCTGCAGATACCGGTGCACCTCTTTCCGGTTCTCGTGCCACTCCCATGTTACCTCCAACATAGTAATGGTCCGGCTGTGATGGATATCCTTGTGATGGGCCACCATATCCTGGAGCGGGCTGGTTATAAGCAGACGCTGATGGGTATCCTGAATTGTACATATCCTGTGGAGGTGGTTGGGGCTGTTGGGATTGATATGAGCTTGGAGTAGTCTCAGTAGGGCCATAATACTGTCGAGACTGGTGTGTGGTGGAAGCGCGATATTCCACTACAGGCGTGTTAGATTTTCGAACCATACCGTTCGCGTCTAAAGGTATACCATTGCTAGGATTTCTTGTAGCTCGTCGCTCAGCATCCCATCGCTCGGAATCTGCCTTGAGATCCGATATCATAGCCTGCGGTTGGAGGTTAAGTCAGTATGGCTCGATGTTGTGTGAGAAGAGTGGCATTACGGTAGTCAGGTTGCGGTACGCGTTTATAAAGTATCCAGCCTGGATCTGTCGAGTTTGTGGGTTCTGCCACACAATCAGTTTTGTTGTTCTGCAACAGGTAGTGATGGCGCGGAGCACCCACCTCGTAGTTGCCTGGCCGTACGAGAGCGTCGTTTCCTAAATACCGGCAGATGTCGGCGGTGATGACCTCTCTGTCAATACCATCTTTTGGAACAAAATACTCATTCGTACGGGGGGTGACGGCTGGCGCACGCCTGTCGCGCTCACGGTTGTCCCTGGAAGACATGGTGAAAAGTCCAAATGGGAGAAAAGTATGTGAGAAGGAAAGAGAGTAGGTTCCAGCAACGGAGATGAGGATCAAATGCAAGTCACGCACACCACGTCAGCCTGGGGGAATGCTGGATCAGGGTGTATGTGTGGTAGCACGGTCGGGGAAGAGCAGAAAAGGGGACAAAAGGGTGGCAGAAATCCAAGAAGTCCGGTGCGGCGGGGAGCCTTGCTGAACAAATAGTCCTGTAGTGGAGGCAACGCAGGTATTCGCGCTGACGGCGAATAATCCAATCCTGTGGTGGGCTGGCGGTATCCTATCCTATCCTGAGCTTAGGTCCTCGGATTTGAGGGGGCTCTAAGTAACGGTCCAATTATCCGGCGACGGTGAGTCCAAACGGAAAAGGTGCAGACTGGGGTATGCAGCACAACAGGTGAGCTGGCCGGCGATGATTGAGCGAGTGGGTGCGGGTAGGAGGAGACAACCTGAGGGCGATGTGTAGGATTGGGAATTGTGTGGCAAGCAGCAACAATGTGTGGTGGTGGCAGAGGGAAGAGGTGAAGGAAGAGGAGGGGGGAAGAGATGCAATGCGTGGATCGGGGATCGTGCAGGGCAGGCACTGGGCCTTTAACCTGTTGGGGTCCGAGAGGGGGCTGCTTTAAGCGACCGCGCGGACGGCCTGACGGGACGGAGTTGAGGAGAGATGACGGGTGTCGAGCACACAAGGTTTGATAGTAGAATATCACTAGGGGGAAACGGCTGATATTTGTTTGTTTTGGGGGATTTGGAGAAACTTTCTTTTGGGCGTCTGTAGGAAGAGCGGAAGCGAGTCCAGATGAGATGAGGCGTTGACGTTCGCTTCACCGTTCACCACTCCTGAAGATCGACGGTTCTTGGAGGCGCTTTTAACAAGCGAGAAAAGTGGTCTGAGAAGTGGGCGCGAGGAGTTGGCAGTGGAAAGTTGGAAGAGATGGGGAGGGGTACGAGTAGTACTGGTAGAAGTACCAAGTAGTTTCGTACGGAATACCGGTAGGGCAGGTGTTGGGAGTTGGGTGTTGTTGGTTGACGTTTTACCACCAACGGTTCGTGAGTCTCGTGCCGTCTGGTCTGGTGTTGTGCGAGTGCGAGGGGAAGAAAGGCAAGAAAACAAGCAGAGCAAAACGTCTGGTCGGGAAATACACGATGTTGGGGGATCCCGTCACTTCTTTTGGTGTTCTCGTGGCAGCTCACGGCCAAGATTCTAGAAGGAATTTGTATTGCAGTCAACAGTAACACTCTCCACGCGCTGGCAGATATCGCCCTTCTTAAGTTGGATTGTGAACGAGCCTGAGCCAGCACTCAACGGGGGTTCCTAACAGCGAATGCTATTCAACCGTCGCTCTCATTAATTGCCATTCAGGAGCAGTACTCGCATCATCATCACATTCGCCTCACGCATCAGGGTCACCGTCGTCAAATGAATCGGTGGGTCACCAAGACTGGCAGCTCCCTGCTGCTTCTGCTTGCTCCTGCTGCAAATCTTCTGCGTACAACGGTGCCATCATAGTGTTGCCAACCGCCAGGAGTAACACTACCACTGTGCCCAGAATACACCACAACGACTAGGGAGCAGAGCCAACAGCCGTGGGAGGCTACTACCGTAATCTTGATACGCTATCGATCTCACGACGGGTCAGGTCTCCATATGCGTCCTCGCTGGCGTATGATGTGAGTGCGGAGTAGACCGTCTTTTCTGAGTTCTCACGCTGCTGCTTCTGCAGCCCCAACCGGGACAAAAGAATTGGCTCTCAACCCTCTGCCAAGGATGGAGGGCACTCCCAAAACATCACATCACATCCCCAGCGAGAGTGTCAGTCGAGTAGGTATTCGCATTGTTAATTGCCTCACTCCTTGCACCCAGTTCTGCTTGTGTCTTGTGTCTTGTGGCATCGGCAACCCAAACAATGAAACGACTTGACTTGGTGACAACACCACCCACGTCTCCGAGAGTGCGACTGACGAAAAAATGGCAAAGCAGCCAGAGAAAAAAAAAAGAGTGTGGCAGGCTCAACTGTGTGGCGTGCACCTCGTTGGGCATCCATACATCCATCAAGGCCTAATGCCTAATGCTGCCTGACCCTGACCACCTGCAAGTCCTCGCTACCCTATTCGCTCCACATTTGGGTTCTGCAATGGCGTGGGGCCAAGACTACCCTCACCCTCACCCTCATCCGATGCGGCTGGAAGGAAGCCCAAAGCCATGCCAACCGCCACACAAATTCAGACTGCGTCATTCCACGCTTCTTCTGGAGCCCTTTAAACCCTCCGCTGTCCTCCGAGTCTAATTTGTCTGACTTCGGTCACTCTGGAACCGATCGCATGAATTTCGTTCAACTTTGAACTGTCCGTCTACTTGATTTAGAGAAGAACTATCTTCCGCTCGCATACAGTCTATCTTTATATAAGCCCTCCCATTGGAACATGGAACTTCTCGAATACGTAAGTGGGGAGGCTTCAAAACTCCACTTGAAGTCAAAGGGAATATTGCAGAGAACCTACAGGATGCATTGTCGGATGTAAAGATCCAGGATTGCAGCCGCAATAAGGTACTTTCTGGTATGAACCATACATGACAGCGCATGAAGTTTGTAAACCATCTGCTACTCAAGGACTCGAGAGCCATCACGTCTCCTCGGTCCATCATCCTTCGTGAAACTTATTGAATGGTAATAACGAGGCTTCACCCTTTGTTGTCTTGGAGCATCGCAGCGACCCCAGGCATACACCGGATAATTGTGGTAAATTCTTCAAGTTGACGACCAGATGCACTGAGTAAGTCGGTGGCTTTGGAAGAAGAGCGTGTGGCACATTCTCATAGGGGGTTAAAAGTCGGTGAGGCTGCATGAATTGATGTTGATCAATCTAATGTGCCTCTAAAGCGAATTAGAAGAAGGAAGGGAAATAGTAGGACTCGCAACCGAATCAACCAAACTTAAGTTTGCTCTGCCCTTTCTCGGGCTGACTATGGCGCGCCTTTTTCTTGCTTGAAGCTGCGCTAGATTTCTTGTTTGGAAGATTAGCAGAGGGCTTGGAGGCGGGTTGCTTTCGTTCTTCTGCTTCCAAGTCAGTGGCAAAATGCCAGTCTTGGTGGTTCTGTAAAGTTTCGGGACACTCGAAAGCTGCGCTACAACGACTACACATGAATTCCGTTATGCGTTGCTGGTGTAGGGCCGATTTCTCACTCGATATGGCGGCCTGTTGGTCAAATTTGGTTGCCTCGTCCTCGTGAGACGAGTCGGATGTTGCAGTATCATCCACCTTTGCTGTCTTGCTCTCGATATCAGCCAATGTGTCTATCCCACCGGATAAGTGAGCGCCGAAGTCCTCATCATGCTGCTCCTCTGCGCTGTCGGTCTTGAAGAATCTTCCAATACCAGTGGTGGGAACAACACGTCTTCGCTTCTCCGGCCTGGCCTCGCCAATATCCGAGTCTCGAGCACTCAAGGCTTTGGCTTCGTCTCCTTTCACAAGGAACGATGCAATCCCCATATTACCAGCCACGCCATCTTCAAATCCACCAACCGCCAGACTAAGATTTGCACAGGGCCATACTCTTCCCTCTAATATGATTTGGCCCAGGAGATTTGTAGCAATTTCAAACAACCCAGCTTCATCAATCTTCCTACCAAGAGAAATTGGTGCTTGCCGAGATTTGGTCTGGCCCCCAGAGCGGTGATGCAGGTTCATGGTCTTTGGTCGTCTCTTGTTTTCAAGGACCCCTTCCTCGACTAATCTGGAATAAATATCCGACACGAAGATACGTAGCCATCGTCGAGCTTGTTCAGCGTCATTGATGCTTGGCCTAAAACTCTTCGCGGACAGCATTGATTTGATCTGCGTGCGAGAGTTGACCTCACTATAAGGGACATGTCAGATGCCAATCAACATATTTGAGGGGAACATTTAAACTCACCTGTGATCATTTCCACGAATAATCTGATAGACCCTTGGAGAAAAAGGAACAGTCAGCTTACATCTTTCATGGATAGGGAGCTCTAGATTTTCCACAT
Source organism: Hymenoscyphus fraxineus (assembly GCA_900184765.1). Classification (NCBI taxonomy): domain Eukaryota; kingdom Fungi; phylum Ascomycota; class Leotiomycetes; order Helotiales; family Helotiaceae; genus Hymenoscyphus; species Hymenoscyphus fraxineus. Next base: position 1,609,266 of record LT855418.1, read on the forward strand.
CGATGGACAACTCATTCCATGTTTCAAAATAATGAAAATAATCTAATCAAAAGAGCGAATGGATTCTTACCATGTGCCTGTATCATCGCCAAGTTTGTTCTTAAGTTGCTCGATGGAGGCAGGAAGTAGATCCTTAACTGTATCAGTATTGAAACTTGAGGTTATCTGGTCTCCTAGCTTGCCTCCGAGCCCTCTGATCTTAGTGAACGTGAAATCAGACAGAAATCGTTGCACGGCGCGATTCCTGATGACGGTCTGCTGATTCGGCTTCTTGTGTGCAGACCCTAATTTTGCAAGCATCTTATTCTGCGCAATACCAGCGGAGCACGTGTACTTGAGCTTTTCAAAGATATCAGCGCGGACCTGTCGGATGATTTCAGAACCGATCAAAATGGCATAGTCGTCCCAATCGGGATCATCATCTTCTGTCTCCTCAGGATCAAGGTCTACCAGAGCATCGGCCTTCCAGTCAAGTGCTGTAGACGGAGGTAGTGGTAAGTTCTCGGTAGGATCGTCATACGGTGCCGGGCCAGCTAATTCAGGAAAGCGTTCGAGAAGGATCGAGTGGACCTGAGCCGATAGGTCGCAAAAGACTTCATCCACACTCGCCTTCTCAACTCTCTGCATATTGGCTGGCAGACTCTCCTTTATACACGCCAATATCCTCCGGGACTCCAATCTATATGGATCCAGCGAGACTTTGTGCGTCGAAATATTCTTTTCCGCATCTGGGTGATATGCCCACTTCGATTCTCCTTCTTTCCAAGTCGCAACATGCTGGCATATCAAATTCGGACATTGCTTCTTCGCTTCCGTAATAGTAACATGTCTATTGAGACCGAATTTTCTTGCAGGGTAATTAACCGCGATTAAACCTTGCCTAAACCAACTGTGAGCTTTGTGACCTGAGTATCCAGCCCCAAGAAGCAGAAGGTCCCTACCATTGTTGGACCGCCAAAGGCTGGTCTTCCGCAACACCCAAGCGCACCATTTCACATTGCGCGTAAAAGGCATCCAGATCTGCGTGTGCAATAACTCTGAGCGGGCAAGAAACGGAAGATAAAGCGAGTTGTGCAAGGTGTCTGTAGGTGAATCGCGATTTCTTTTGAGGACCTCCGCTCGCAGAGAGCGGCGACGATGCTTGGAAAGGCTGCGAGGAAGACATGTTCGACTCACGATTCGCTATCGATCAACAGTATCAAGCATACTGATTCTGGAATGCAAATGCCAATGTGGTTGGTTGTGCTCGGGGCGCAGGAGAAGCTGAGGTGGGGTTTGTAAGACGTCGCGAGTGACGCCCTTCAAGGGGTGTTGCGCGGGTTCTTGGCAGTCACGAAGTCAGGTGCCGCTTTGGCATACATAAAGTACCGTGGACTGGCTGAGGAATACTAGTATATTGCACTCAACGCAAAGTTAATAGGGGCTTCGCTTAGACAACTATGTATCAAGTACCTCGTACCATCCACCTGATCTACTGTTATTCTGTATAGTTGTATGATTATTTTCCTCCAATTTATAGTGTCACAAGTTGCGCTATATCTCTTCCGTTGACATGCGTATGGTTGGTTCATCTTTTTGTTAATTTGTTTTGGATTAGGATAGCATGTCATTTAGTTGTTCGAGACTTCTGGAGTAACTATGATCTGTCCTAAGAGACTAGAGACAATCCAATTCACTACTGCCCTGCCGATGTCTAAGCAGCGAGGAGTAATGTGCCGTAACAAATAGAACTCCCGCGAGGAAAATAGAATAATAACAGTAAAGAATATCTACTCGGCGTAGCGTATTGAATTTCTGAATCGCAAGATCAACTACTATCTTCTTCTTCGAACCCATTCATACTCGTCCTATTCCTACACAACGCAAGCATAAATCATTCTCATACACATCTCTTAGTATCTTGATATCTGCATCATCCATATTTCGGATAGTCATATCTATGATAAACATTGCAAGGACCATACACACCCTGTAAAATTTCCCAATTGGTGCTAGTATTTCATCGAAAATATTGATTCTCAAATGCAATACAACATGATCACGTCTCCTTCCCGATCCCCGTGAAGCAAAGATACGAAAGATACAGAGATACTGAACTTACCGTGATCTGGTTCCCACAACCAGGTTTGATGTCGGTGGCGGCATGCAAGTGATAAGGCGCGTGCTCCTGCCGTATGGATGCATGATTCCGTGCCACATGAATTGAGTTTGTTTAGATAGACATGTCTCACAGACAGTTATCACTAAAACCCATTGATCAATTACGAAGGGACATTTGCACATCGGATGTATTTAAATCTGATATACTTGAGATGAAAAAGGAAATAGCTCATGGCGGCGAGAATTGAGACTGCTGGGCAGAGGAGAAACGAGACGATATTCCACAGAGGGCATCACTCGACAGGAAGAGAAGAATGCACTACATATACGGTATCTCCTCTGCAGAGCTGTTCCAGAACCGAATCGCACCGCATCCTGATAAGTGGTTTGTCCGCGTTTACTAATCAAGAAGGTCGAAGTGCGTGCAAAAGGGAACCATTATCCATGCAGGTGGACGGTTTGGGAATTACTAGAGCCGTGATATAGAATTCCACTTCTCGTTAGGGATACCCCGCAAATTTGCTTGCGAGAAAAGATGGTGTGAGGTGCTTGCAGATCTGAGGGTATGTTTTAGCCATGTCTTCAAAAAAGACTTCGGTACATGTCGTTTCCCACATCATCTGATTCCTCGACTATGATAACTAGACGAAGTCTCTTCATTGATTTCTCCTGTAAGCACTTTAAGCGGTCTTTTGAATGTCGAGTTTCAAAGGCGTTGCCACCGCCCTTGTCTTGTACTTGCTCCAAGAAAGTGCCCGAAATATCAACCATAGCTTACAAGAGTCATCAAGGGTTGGAGTCGCTACGTCGAGAGCAGGTCGGAAAGAGTGTTGTAACCCAATCTTCTGTGCATTTTCTCTTTGGAGTAGGCTCAGCCTTATGCGGTGAACTGCGAAGTGCAAGGTATGGCAACGTTTCCTAGGGTCACACCAACAGATGATTTCCTACTGAAGGAGCGAGGCTAATCCAATACTTTGATCAGTATCACAACGGGTCAACAATGGTTCCACCGGGCCCCAACCTTAAATTTCGAGGCAATTCGAAAGTGACCAAGAACCGGAAGTGGCTGAGTCCCAAAATCAACAACGTGCGATTGATCGTTATCAAGTCATGAGGTGCTTTGAGTATCTTGGATAACCTCTGCTTTACTTCGCCCCCGCCCGAGATATACAAGAATTTCAACGTTGACTCTTCTTCGGTATCAAATTTCCGACCATCGTTGCTTTGACGGAAGAGACCACGGGCGATGACGGAATGTAGTCCACTAGGTACAGTACATCTGACCTAAGCCTACATCTCTACTCCAGCCTTGTAATATGCAATTTGGAAATCGACTTCGACGTAACGCGTTACTCGTCTCCAGAATTTTGCTCTTCCATATCCAGGGGCGAGTTGAATTATCATGTCTTATGCAGGCCTAACAGGTTCGACGGTGGCTTTTGTACTATGGAAATCGGATATTACGCATAGGCATGGAGATTATGATCCCAGGATGATGGCAGCCTCGTCACCTCTCTCCTGGTCGCCTAATGATCTTTCCTGGAGACCCCGACGGAATTCGAAAACTGGATTAGCAAGCAATAGGAGAAAGCGCGACCGGAGGCTTAAACGGTGATGCCCAAAACTCCCAAAACGATGCCGCAGTGATGCCACACATCCCAGCTCTAGGAAGGGGCAAATACTTCCAAAGCCGTTGGATTCTTGGTGGCGAGAGAATGAGGCTGTTATATTCCCCCCAAAGACCGTTATTAACGCCATATTCCTTTTGACCTGGGAATTTCCTTTCTTAGCACTGCCCGAATCTAATTATCGCAAGCACTTTTGTAGCGAAACAAAACTCGCCTCATCAGCTTGGAGCCCTATGATGATGATGTATACCTCGCCTCCTACCCCCGATGTTCGGTTGACAGCTTTAATCGTCGCCCTTCGCACGTTTTTGGCAATAGCGCGGTGTTTTCAGGCACAACGGCAACAAATTGACAATCAAGATCTGACACTCCTTGGTGGATTCATGGAACCTTCGGTGACTATTCAAGAGCATAGTCCGGGCATGACGAAAAATTGTCCATGGGAAGGAAAGTGGATATACTTCAACGCCCTGAAAAGGCGCAGAAGGAGTCAAATCGAGGTTCAGGAGCCCGTGATGGAGAGAAGAGACCGGTTGTGTTTGCGTATATAGCCAGCCGATGTCTTGCTCTTTGGAAATAGAAAAGGCCACCAACAAGAACGCATCCACAAAGAAGCGGTCCCACACAACCATAACACCTTTCCATTACTCAATTGCTCCCTTCCTCCATTGCTCCATTTCTGCATTGCAACTTTGCTCAGAAACACCATACAGTCTGTGCAGAAGAGCCCGGCCTATCGCGCTAGGAATTGAGAGTACTAGTAGTTGCCCAACGAATTTGCACTACTTTCCATACGAAAAGAGAAAACAGGGTGAGGAACCTTTACAAGTCTAATGCGGCTTTTGCTGACCTATCATAGATCAACATGGATCGAGGCGCTTCTATGAGAGGCTGGTGGAAGTGCTGCCAATGCTACCGCGAGGTCAATCCAAGCATATGGGGATACAATTGTCCAGATTGTACCCATCCCAAATGCGATTACTGTACATCGTATCCATAACCGCTATTCAGGAGAAGAGCACTTGCACAATCTTAGACGCAGATATAAGGGTGGTGTCCATGCTTGAAATTTGGCGGGAATGACCATTCAGTCTGCCATGCCAAATGCTTTCCTGGATAGCAATTGTAAAATTGAAGGCTGTCCAATGCTATAATTTCCCGCCATGGAGAAAAGTGTTGCAACCATCGGTATCATACTCGTACTCTGCAATTTCTGTGGAGTGTTGAGTAGTACTGGGTAATGGAGCAGGATGGGGTGTTTCTTCGTTTCGATTGGTCCTTGGGCTCAGTTTTTCTTCGTCACTTTTGAGTCTTGCCGTTGAGGTCTTTTGCTTTGCTTCCTTCATTCTTTTCCTTTCAAATCCGCATTGGCTTGATCCAATCTGAATATCCTGTTTTCTTTTATCATGTTTGATTGTTTGTCGGCTTAAGGAGAGGGTGGATTTCCTTCATTGGATTGCTTTCTTTTGTTTTGCTTTTAGACTTTTACTTCTTCTCAATCTTATTATTTTCAAATTCCAATTATCACAGCAACACACTTGTGAACTGAGATGGTGGAAACATCATCAACACCTTCTTTGTGCCATGCAAGGTTTTGATTCGAATTGAGTTGCAAGCTCATACCATATAAAAAGATTCGTGGTTCGGTTGGAATACCAGACACACGAAAGATATAACATGACTTGCAACTACAATCAGAAAGCCGCAAAGAAAATGGTTGAGTACCTAAGCGCTATGTCAGCAGCATTCTTGGTTGATAAGTAATCAATTTTGACGGAAGCTTGCGAATGATAATCAGGGCAATTGGTGTTGGGTAGTCTCATGGCCTGGTCGCCCAGGCTCTGAAGTAGCAAATACAATGGTTGCAAAGCATCATGTGAAATTCGCATGCTTGATAGCCAAAAGAAGTATGTTGCTTCATACCTTGATAGTCCCGGGTATCCTAGCTACAAATTGCTCTGATGTTCTTGTGGGAACGGGCTTTCTCGTCCTGTAACTCGAAAAAGTCCATATGCCATTGCACTTGCCGCTACGGCCGCTTATGGCTATTGACCTTGAAGGCCAGGCCACTCGTGAAGGAGCCATCCCTCAAATGGTCAACAAAGTACGATGGGGTTGTGCGGACAGAGTTCATAGTTGCTGAACACTGCCAGACAAACTCAAGAATATCCTATCCACAGCCTCGTATGCCCAAGTTTGCTGGTTTGGTTTGGGGGTCGAGGATCGAGGATCGAAGCTCGGGGCTCGCGGAAACGATGTGCCAATATGTTGATCAGTGATTGTTTGTATGTTGCGGCATATGGTATCTGTATCATATTCTCCGCTTATTAGTATCGGAAGGTACCGGCTTTCTCTTCCCTTCCACCTTCGTTTCATCTATTCTATCATATCTCGTACAAAAAAGCTAGTGAATGAACGCACGCAATGTGAAGCCACACGCAGGCCGAAGTCCATTTGCCTCAGAGGTACATCTTCGAAGGTTTGTTTGCAGTCCGCGGCGTTCAAGACTCCGATGGCAGCAAATGCCATAGCACGCTCAGCGCCATGTGGACAATGTTGTTTGAAGAAATCGGCTGCCAGAAAAGAAAATAGGATGAGGTTTTCTGGTTGTTTTCTGTGGGATCGTATGATGGTTTTACTCATACTATGGTTCAGACGAAGTGATGTTGAGGAGGTGGAAAGGAAGCTGCAGCCAGGATTTTTTTCCAGCTAGGCTCCTAGCAACACTATGGTCGGTTAGGGGTCCGGGCCAATTGCCCCTGGTGACCTGACCTGGCCCTTTCGGACTATAATAGGAGATCCAAACTCTTAATATAGTTGTAGAAGTTTGTTAGAATACTTTTTTCCAACCAATACACTAATGCTTTTCGAGGCACAGGGGCCTAAGAAGTACCTTCGGTATCTTATAATTGGGAGTCACTGAAAGAATGCCCCTTCGAAACCTGTATAGCGGGCCTCACATGATAATCTTGATGCGTTGGTCACAGAGTTCTAATCCACTCACTGTTTTCAGGAAAGTTCATTGAACCTAAGCCTGTCTAGGTAGTATACTACGAGAGGTCACTAATTAGTACGCTTTTGAGAGCGGTGAAAACTAGCTGTAGCCTAATACTTGCTAGACACATACGCATTGAGATTACAAGGGACATTGCCTGATTGTTCTTAGTAACAACATCACAGCTCATTCGTTGACTACCTTGTGTAACACTAAATATACTGGGCAGCAAAGTCCATGCTCCTGAATCGTCACTTGGAGAGTGACTAGAATAGGACTGTAACAAAGTCTCTTAGTGATCTCATTGACACTCAATTTCTGCCAGCCCATTCATTATTGTTCGTTATCCTCTAACCTACACCAACCACGGGTCAAGGTAGTACCCAGAACCTATGTACACAGAAAACATTACGGAATCGCTACAACCAACATTAAAAATTTCCTCTGCCCCAAATATACCTCATTATCGTACATTCCCATTGATAGTCCCGAGTTGAACCTGCTGTTGGGTATTGTCTGTGTTTGATGTCTGTTGTGGTGGAACAAAATTTTCCACATAGGAAGATCTGTGTTCCATAAGCCCATTCCTTTCTCTAATCCTTTTCACAGCGTTTCCAAGATTGAATTGGCTTTCTGGGTCCTCATGAATAGAACAAGGACTTATTGTGGGTAGAAACCAATCTATAACACTATTCCCCATCACAGTTTTGAAATTGGCAACGTAGCTACCCAAATCCCAGGGATTTTCGCCCTCTGCGGTCGTCAAAATAGCGAAGGTTCTAGTAGCCATGCGGTCCCTGGATGTTTGCCCCTGTACAGGGCAAGAGCTATTGTGAGGCTGTGCGGCTGAAGTAGCTGTATGTGAGGAGTCGGGTAAATTATTGGACATAGAGACCACCACACCTGGAGAAGTTGTAGAAGCTGATTGCAATTGATTTGAAGCGTGAACTCCCTGCTCTGTAGTGGATTCTGGTAGAACAGAAGAATTTCCATTTTGGCTCAACCCATCTGGCACAGGCTTCCTGACCATAAGAGACATTTGATAATCATCTAGTGGATAAGTGACTTCACGGTAGTATGAGCTTTGGGTTCGGCAATTATTTGGTTTCTTGATGGCGAAGACATGGACCTTATAATGTGCAGAAAGCTTTTCAACCGCCGTCAAGTTTTTCAATGCAAGATCACAGGAATTAACTGTCAGACTCCCTGTGAACAGCATAAAGAACCCAGCACTACAGACAAACAAAGTTAGGACTGTTCTATAATAGAGAGGTAAGTACCTACAGAGCTATCATGGCCACAAATTGTTTGTTGAGTTTTTCAGACTAGGATTTAAATCAGTAACTATTTAGCAAGAGTTCTTGGTACTGTAGTAGCAGGGTGTGTTACCTTTGAAGCTCTCTGGCGAGATACGTAGAATGACATAACTATCAAAATATGAAGGCAGTACAAAGCCGTCCAGAATGTATATTGAATGAAAAACTTGAAGTTGTTTTCGCCAATAGGGCCTCCCACCCTAAAGTAAAGATATTAGGAAATAATTAACGGAGAAAGATATTGATAGAGGTACAGTAACATACCACGGACAAAAGTGATCCATTTTCTTGATGCAACGTCCAGATGCCCTGTCGTGATGGGTTCTGTCTGGTTTCCACTAATAAGAAATAATTAACAACCCTGATCCTGTATCCTTTGAACCATTTGAACCCTTACATTTTTGCATTGTACACACCAAATGGGACGACCATCGCCTTCACTCACAAAAACATCCTTTGTATAAAACAACTCAAGGCCTGGGGAATTTGGATCGTCTTTGCCCCCCTTTTCCGTCATTTGATATTCGCCTGCTCCTAAACCATCTTCCTCAGACTGGCTGTTGCCCTTGTCGTTCAAATGTTCTCGTTCGCGAATGGCAGCAGGACCAAGCGGCACATATGGAGGGTCGAAAGTGGTTATTAGAAACAATCGTAGCCATGAAACAGTCATCAAAATTAGTAAGATGAAGTATACGACAATAATGGCAATAGCGCTTCCTTTTGCGCCATGGTCGTGAAGCAAATAGTCCACTAGCAGGAGGTCAGTTCAGTGTTTTCTCGGACTTCAGTATATCAGCTTACCACAGAGCAGCCCAATGGTTACGTAGGTAGCGTACACAACCACTCCAAAAAGTATCAGAGGAATGATTCTAGCGGTCCAGATATTGATGATCTGCTCCCGCGCGCGCTGATCTTTCATTGCGATGCCATGGAGCTGTAGAAGCAGGTTGTCTGCTAGAATGGATAGAGTAGTGCCAGCTCAGATAAATGCTGTAGATTGGTGCAATACTGGTTGGTACATATTAATTCAACGCGGTGTTGTGTTTTGTCAAGGAATCGGGCAAATTGTTGTTACCAATGACGGAACCAGCCGAGCTGAAGAGGATCTGGAAATGCGATGATAAAAATAGTAACGGCCAATTAAAACCCATGTTTTTGACCTCGGTTGCTGACAAATCAAGTTCAAGACTTTTCACAGAGGCATGATCAGCGCATCCAGACTCCACTTGAACCTTAAGTTACACCACAATCCACTGCCGCGTTGGCAACACCAGAATCATTCAGAGTACGGAGGTATTTTTCTTTCTCATTTGGCCCTCATCGCTTGAAGGATGGTGAACAACCAACAAGAGAAAATATTCTACGAGCCATGTCCAGGACGAAGTAGATTCAGATACTGAGTGATATATATGGCTCCACTTCAGTCTAGCTCTTTATGGCGCGCAGACTTGCCCAGCTGCCCAAAGAGGAGAAGTAGACCACTCCAAACATTTCTCCTGCTCCGTACCACAGACACGAAAACATCCTCTTCTTGGCCTCGCTATTATTGAATCCTGTGGGAGATGGGAGGTATTGCACAGTTGGCTGCATAAAAACCGCTCATCGCTCCTCAACCAAATCTCAAACGATTGCCACAAATTGATTAACACGGAATCGGCTACTTGAATTTTCTTGATACAGAAAAGTGCAATGTCTCGGTCTCTTGTTAAAAAGATATTGAGCTTCGAAGTCTGAGCAACAAACCCGAGCCTGGACAAAAAGCCAACGGGCAAGAACGTTTAGTTTACAACAAATCAACGATGCGTTGCCGACGAGAACGTGGTACTGTGGGCAAGAATAGGTTCGTGGTCTCTTTCCAGTACATCCCTTAGGCTTCGGTTCATGAGATTGCCTTGGCTGTAGTGTTTCTAGCGGGGCACGATACGCTCTTCGCATCTTGTTATTTTCTACACCACCATAGGGCCATTCTCCTGCGAACAGGGTCCGAAAGACAATCTGTATGATCTTGGCTCGCCATCAGCCATTTTCTTTGGAGAGTCGCCTACATTGGTACTTGCAAGGCTTACTACAGTGGTAATGGAATGGGCAGTGCATAGGGGCGTTATGTGTGTGAGGCTACACAAACGCATGGGTTCCATATGGCTTCAGAGCCTCATTTTTGTAACAATCCAATCATTACGGACCCACTCTCTACACTCGTTCACTTTTTTTCTCATAGCATTCTTTTCCAACGTATTTTACCATTTTGCCCCTAAAGTTTTGCCCGGAAATTAGTCATACTTTCCGCCTCGGTAGCTGCAATGTCTTACATCAGATATTCGGTTGCATCCCACCACTCTGAGTATCATGTAGCTCTTATTCCTTGAACTGAAATTGCCTAAACTTAGTGTAGGTAGGGCAAACAAAGAAAGTGGATTTCAGTTTTCCCACTTTCACCCTAGTCTTTTAGGTACCTGGTAATATTACATCGTTTCTTGCCTCACCGAATTTCCAGGCATCAGAATCAATCCGCGTCCCAGTCACAATCACCGAGTCGTTGAACGTTCCTGCTCGCCCCCTTCTGCCCTTACCAAAATCTGCCAGTCGAGACTTGTAGCTCAGCCTACAATGTTACACCTTTCGAAAATCTTCATGACCGAAAAACGTTCCTCTAATTTGTCCTCATCGAATCCTTCAACATCAAACCATTCGTCACTAATGATTTTGAAGGCTGCTCAGCCATGTTTTGTCATATCTGCGAATGGCTTTACTAAGTTTCGACCACAAAGTTCCGCTGGCCATAGCCCCATATGAATTGGAAAAGGAGGCCCTTTGGGCGGAAGGGCGAATTTGCGGATTCAGAAACTAGCAAATGCCCATGAGATACTCGAGTCTTCATGCTCCCGCTGTTCAGCAATTCAAATTTGTTTATATACCTTGGTCTTGATGCCGACTTTTGTAGGTATTTTCAAAGCCTATCCATCTCAAAATCAAAAGCTCTTGCCTTCTATTCAATACTACCACTCAATTCGTACCCGAAGAACTCTTTCAAAAGATCACATTTAGATCTTCATCATGGGTAGTGGCAGCGGCTCATCGTCTTCCAAACATGGATCTTCCAGGCATGGGTCCTCCAAACATGGAGGCTCTAGGCATGGGAGCTCTAGCAAATCTCACAGCAAGAAAGAAGTAGTCTATGAGCAACTCTGGTACTGTTGTCAATGCTGTACGGTCTTGCCATTCTTCTCCTCACTTCATAAATCTTCCTTCCTATCAATATCGAGTACTTACACATCTACAGCAAACCCCACAGGCATGTCCAAGGACACAGATTTTTGCACCGAGTTTCAATGCAGAAGTCAGAGATGCTCTTATTGTACATGGGAGACCCACGAATTTACAGTTGGGCGTTGAGAGATCGTATGTCATGCTTTCCGCAGCTTGCTCTCTAACAGATGGACTAACGAAACGGACATCAAGGTGGCATTCAAGTGGCATATGTACCACAAACATGAGGTCAGCAGTTTTTGTGCTTGAGTGGGAATTGAGGAGATGACATATGCATGGAGCAATGGATTGAATTCCCTTCTTATTTTTTCCAATTTTTTTGGTTTGGACATCGTTGGATAATGTTTGCATACTTTTGATGAGCTCTCTTCGGTCGGAAAAGATTGCATGGCGCTGTTGGAAATTTTGGGCATTTTGGTTAAAATGGCAGGTTCTAGTTTGGTCATGGTCAAAGAGGAGTAACAGCACTTTTAGTACTTCTAGAGTTCGGATTTTCAAGGCAGTTTATAATTATCTCCTTTTATGGATGCTACTTTCTTTAAACATCACGTGGTAATTGGCTTTCATGGGACCCATGGACCCAGAAATACAGTACATATTGCAAGTACCACAAACAGTCGCAATCAGATGATATGAAAACTTTGGGTATAGTAATAGTATGATCTATGAGCTGAGAGTAGAATTTTTCTCTTCATAATGGAAATAGAACCGAGATTTCTCACGTGCCATTGCAAGCCTTAGGCTACCTATGTTGTCCTAACCTTGGCTTACCACCAGGTCTGCCACGTTGTCTTTCGCCGTAGACATCGACAGTCAAAAGATACATCACGATCTGATATAGCTTTCATCTGGAACCACCAATCCAATAAAACCACTGATACTCGTCATCACATATTGACTGGAGCGATCAAACTACCCCCAAAACGCGCTTTCTGATAGTAAGATTCAGAGTCCCGTATCCCTGGTAGATGACACGCTACAAGATAAGTCGATTTAGATTCGTATGCCAGGTTACGTTCTATAGTCATGCTATGAAGCTGGTTCTCATTGGTTGCACAGATATGTGCGCCACTCAAACGCGTTCAGATCGATAGTCAGACAAGACATCAACTCGTTACAAGTCGCAGCTCAATAGTCCAATTACCACCCCCAACACTCGTGTTTTCTCGCTATAGATCTGATAATGACATGTAGCATTTTCAGATCGTCAGAATGGTCGATGAACCACTTTTCTCGGCGACAAATCATCGCTATCTAGACATCATACCACAAACGGACTTAAGAAAATTTGCAAATGCCGACATACAACTAAGACAAGGTACCCCGCCTTTAACCTGCAGGCAATGTAGCTTAAGTTGGCCTTCTGTCAGGAGCTCTTTTCTGTGTAGTAGTTCGCAGATTTGCAAACTGAGTGGCATGATTGCTATACGCAGAACCTGAAAGGCAAAGACGCAGTGTGCCTAGTAGACCTTGTGGTATACATGGAATCATAAGTCCTCAAGGAATGGGCTACCCAATATGCCTCCACACGGTATCCTAATCAGTGGTTTGCTTGAACTGCTAATATTTTTATGAAGGCAATTGGTCACATTGCCACTTCAAGTGTTCCAGGTTGAAGACACATGAGATGCTTTACAGAGAGCTATCCCTATGATCTTTTCTCTTGTGGCTTTTTCCTGAAACCTGCTGATGGACAGATCTTCGCCCAGTCTACACTGAGTCGTTCCCGCATCGGAAAAGATTCGCCAAATCGTCCTCGATTCCATCAAGACCTATTTTATTCTTCTCACAAGGAAGCTGGGGAGCCTTGTAAGATCTATGGCAAAAGCTGTAATGACTCTCGTAGCAACATTTATGTTCCTCAAGGTTCCAGGGATCAGGCGCGAGGCTACCAGTGTCGTGACACTGCCTAGACCGAGCTTGTTTGCGGCTCTGCGTCTTCGACGACATATAAAGCCTGCACGCAAATTCCTACACTCTTCGCGTGTTTCCTTTGGTCTGATTGTGCTTCATGTCTGATCTCTTACTGTAAGAGTCGGGGCCTTAGAACGATGGGCACCATTACCTTGTCGAACTCACCGTCCCATCCTATTCATCACCAACCGAAGGACTTTCAGAGTTATGCTGTCATCACGGAAAGCATGAAGAAAATTTGTCCAAATGCCTCGACATGGCGACTTTATGCAGGCAATCCAAGCAAGCAAATCAATGAAGGCGAAAATCATTCCGGTACAAGAACTCCGGACACTTCAATTCGATTTCTTATCTTTTCTTGTCAATTGGGCGAGGTTAGAAAGAGGGAACGGTAAATCAGGTTTGATATGTCTTCCTACGCTACGGACATGTATCAGCAAAGCGCACCACCCTGTCGATGCAACTAGAGTAAGCATCAAAGTACTTTGTAACAGCTCCAAGCCCAAATTAAGAGCCTCGCTAACCATATATTAGTTTCTACAATTTACAAGAAGATTTAAAGAGCACGTAGCCATAATCCGCTTGCAAATGGCGTTGTTTTTTCAAAAGCACCCACTAAGGTCACGTGCACAACTTGGAAGTGGCCATCTTCGAGTGCGAACACTTTCCCCTGTCGACGTCTCTGGTTCTTGTCCTTGATCAAAAGAACTTGGAATATTAGTGCTTCTCTATTAATTCATTATACAGTAACTACAACCTCCCAAAAATGTGGGAAGTGCTTTTTTGTCCTCGCCCGCCGGGTGGCTCAGCATTTCTTTCAAGGCGGGCACCGCTCAACTCCATCCTCGCCCTGCTTTTCAGCCTCATTTTTTTTCTCGAAGTCCAAAGGTTGTGATATATGAGAAGCACCATTCCATTTCTTGACCGAAATTCCAAAAGAGCCTACGGGTTGGCACTTTTGGTGAGCGACTCCACTTCCGTGGTTACTGGTCACGCCCGATGACTCCAAAACCAAACCAAATTCTTCCTGCATGAAAGAACTGTCCGAATATCTTCATCGAGGCTTCTAACATAAACAATGATCTGACTTGCGGAGTCACCATTGTGTATAGTTCCAAATCCAATCCATTGGTAAGAGGAGGGTTGACATTCAGGGTCTTAACCTGCTTCCCTTTTGGTCACCGAAGCCTCAGTCATACCTGGATCCGCAATCGAGCGAAATCTGTTCACGCTAATATAGTGTCATCAATAATAAGGGGACATATTGGAAGGCAGAAAGCTTTGCAACCAGGGCTCTCTGATCTCGAATGTTTACGCCTGGGATGCCAGTCAGATAATCAGGATGGACTGGTGCCCTAAGAAGGCTGTTCCTATGGACCAACGCGAAGATGGCTATGCTAGCTCTGGTGAACGTCCTCGATGAACGCCCTTGATGAACGTCCTCCAGGTGAATATAAGAAACCGATTTGCCTCAGTCTTGGTTCCAAATTCATCATCACGACTCACTTCTTTCTTTGAGCAGCTCATACAAGACAACTCTCGATTCACCATCAACAACTCCTTACAAACCCAGCAAAATCCCTCAAACAGTCATCATGGCACACGGCCACCACAGCAGCAGCGGCGGCAAAAAGTCGTCACACAGCAGTGGCGGCGGAAAAAGCTCGAGTAGCAGTAGTAAAGGCCGGGCTGAAGAGAGAGTTGAATGGTTCTGGTTCTGCGATAACTGCAGGTCAAGCCACGGGTTATCACAGTATACGGACTTCTGCCCGGAGTACAACTGCGGACACCAGAGATGCGAAGGATGTACCTGGGAATCCCAGAAGGTTCGAGGCACCCGCTGAGGTTTGGTGAGAAATTTCCCTCCAAAGATAAATTGAATTATTTCTAACTGTGTGGTTATAGCTCCGTTCGTATATCCGACAACCACTTTCCTTGTACCTGTTTGGCGTTCAAGAACCAGACAGAAACCTTGAGGGAGGAGCGCTATTTTGATCCAGTTCCGCCTGTAACCAGTTCAGATTTGCTCGTCCGTTGCATCGTATCTCGGGGTTTTAGATGGAGTTTGGATATACCCAAGCAACTCCAAGGGTTCACAGCACCCGGCATGGCTTGATTGTTATGGTCGTTACTTGGGGTCACATTTTGGGGATTTCCGGAATTTCGAGCTTTTTCGTTGGAATGTGCTTTTTTTGGGAGCGGTCTTTTCTCTAGATTTGGTTTTAGTTTGCCTTACTTTTGTACTATACTGTCTTTCTTTCCTTCTTTCTTTGGACTTAACAATTCACATTATCCATTACTCATGCCCATTTCCGCAAGCAATTTTTTTTTTTTTTTNGCGTTCTTTGTTCCTAGAATCTTTTATTTTATGGTTTCGTTCATTTTCGTTTCACGAATATCAAAATACCTCAACCCGAAATTCTCCATTATCTTAGACTTCGCAGCAATCTATTTCGAGATAAACAAAAGTTTGCCAAATGAGGCATATGAAGCTATTCACAAATTGCCGTTATACCACGGAAGAGCAGGCCGAATAAGCCCCCAGGATTAACAACCCCAAATCCGGAGAAGTAAGCTCTGGGAGTCAGAGACATACATAAACTGACTCCATCCTGGCCTTGTCATACCTACAGGCTGAAATTGATGCCCAAGGCTTCTGTAACAGAGCCTCTTCCTCTCTCACAAATTGGGCAGCGTTCAATATCCATATGCAATAAGAGGATGGATGGATGGTTCGCAAGAATCCGCAGTCATGATGTGCCTTGGCACTAGACAGCCTGTGCTTGCTCTGATCTGAGCAAATCAATTACGAGAATTCAATGAGTCGAACTCTTTCGGAACCACCATCGTCGAGCTATACTTAATTAACTCACCAGTTTAATCATGCCCTTTTCTTGTCTGGAAGCTGGAACTTGCAGCATCCAGTGACCAAAGGTGGACCCAGTCCCGAACACCCATTGCATTGGTGTTGCTATGCAGCCCTGCAGAGCCGCAAGATCATGCATGGGAGCCCACATCCCACATGTCATTGAGCCGCACCGATATATATTGATGCCGTGAACGCGACCCTATTCGCTGGGCTACGAACATCTCTTTATTGCAAGGAAGTTTGGTCAGACCGAGACTACTTAATAAGCCATGCGAGAACAAGTACCAAGGGAAGATCAAAAAGCGATACCAATCCCTGGGTTGCCTTCTTTGACATCGTGCTGAGGACCAATCAATCGCCCCAAGGCAGCAATCCAGACAACCGCCTTAGGTACTTTGTTCTTGGCTTCCCTTCTGAGTCGACCGATGCTGGTGAACTTTGATGCAATGTACCATCATACGGGAACTTCAAGTAGTTGGGGGAGTATCAATGGAAGATGAAGGACCACAGAGGTGAGGTTGGTTGATTGAGGCTCTTCATATCTTGGCAACAAGTCCTGCGCCTCCTTTAACCATCCTTCGTCGGCACTCTCAGCCGGGGGATTTCACCCGTCTTATGTCACATTCACTCGGCTGAACAATGCCGAGTACACCGATTGAACTTCCAATGAACGATAACCCGGAGCCTCAAATCAGTCGTAGCCGGGTTGGTGGATTATCCTTCGTATCTTTCCCCACAGAATCCTATGATTCAAGATACCATAACGGAAGCCTCCCACCCAGGCTTTTTATCTTAAAGGTTCAAGTAAGCCTTATGTTATTTGGGTCAGTGATCCTTGAAAGTGTCTTTTCGTCTTTTTCTGATCACTCCATATTCCTCTTTTTTTCAGCCAAACCCTGCGGGCTTGTATGATTTTGGGGGCCATATGAATGACCAAGCCTTGTTTCATCTGAGAAATGGTCGGGCCTATAGACAAATATAGCCAATTTAGGATGGGAGGATTGGAGTATCTTCCACTTCTGTAGATCTTGTAGACTGAAAAGGGGAAACGCGAGTATGACGGAGCATGTGACGTTGTATTTGGCTCACGCTTGCAGTTATGCCATCCCATGAAGGATGGTGTTTCACTACAATTATTTTGATGCCTTGTTTGTACTTCGGAATACCAGTTAAATTGTTTTTTTGGTAAGCTAGTAACATGGGATTGTATCATAATCTCAGTCCCGCTCAGGTGGGTGTTTATTATCACGTGACTAGCCCCATACAGCCAACGAACGCTCGCTTATAGATATGAGTGAGGTCTTAGATAGATAAATCGTTGAAATTTACTTTCCCACAGCTATAGTCAAAACTCAAAGATTTACGATGCTTGCCATATTAATGTATATTTGCAACACATCTAGATGTTCAATTAAGATTAAACTTAACCATAAAACTGCATGTGCTCGTGTACAGATTCCACCACAACAATCTCTTGGCGCATGTGGCTGCTAAGTGCGATTCGTTGGGCGCCACAATAGTCGTATCTTACAATGTTCGATCGCAGATTATATACCTTAAAACAACGACTTCTCCAAATCCTAAGATAGTTATCAAGGTATTACTTGGATATACTTTGAGTTGTTAGTAGTGTAGAAGTCTTTCGAGAGTTATTATTCGTAACTGCATTGTTGCTGAGACTTGTAAAGAATATTTCGTTCCTATCAGCTGCTACTAATTTAGACTAATATCTTTTTGGTTTTCTTACTACCAATCAAGACAAATTTTAGATGTCACTTTAGCGAATTCTCCATTAGGCAGGAGTACTCTAATAGGTATTCACATAGTCATTTCAGTGGCTAGCTAAAGGGAAGTAATTATTAATTAACTATGTGCGGGATTATCTAGTAGTGTGTGTTAAATCCTTCCTCTCCTCGCTATAGCTTTAGACGAGAGAACTCGTTTTTGCGCAAGAAAACTTCGTTAACGCTTACGGGCTTCTTCTGAAAGTAAGGTACTAGTTTCGGAGTTAGACTTTATATATCTACATTATTCTCGTATCTACTTTACTAAGGACAATATTTCAAGACTCTCTAACAATCCCCCCAAGTAATACAAATAACTTTATTCTGTTACATATTAATTGTTAGGTTCTAATTACCAAGCCTACTTAGCTTGAAGTGTATTAATTGCCGAAACTATTCTATAGAACAATGTAAATCACAGGAAGGTTGATTAGCGGAGGTATGCACACGTGTGCCTATGAGGTCCGAGCATGCCCTCGCTTCGCACCACGCCAAGATAGCACAAAAGAAATCCTCCAATTAATAGCCTCAGTTTTATCCTCCCATAATAACGACCATTTAAAAAGTGAAGATAGCACCTGTAAACGGCAAAAAAGGAGTTCTTGCGTTCGCCGGGAATCGAACCTGATGAATGTTAGTAAGGAAGTTATCAAGGAATCAGGAGAAGGGAGGAACTGACCCGGGGCCAATGCAGATGTTATCCAAGAGTTGAAGCTCTTGAAATTGGCAAGCATCGATTTTACCACTAAACCACAAACGCTGGGACTTTTTTGAGATGGATGGGGTTGTTTTATTGTCTTACAGATTCACAAATGACAGAGTTCAGCCGAGGATATTGTAAGCACTGTGGCGGGTGAAGGTGGGGTAATTTCCTGGTTTTCAACCGCAGGTATCCATCCCACCTTGTGGCAACGACATAATCCTTTTTCGTTACAGATGACATACGTTACTTCGACAGTTATCGCATTGCTTATTTCTAGAGTTCACAGAGTACTTGTCTTGCAATCCTGCGTGTGGCTAAGTCCAGTAACCGGCCACCTACTTGCAGCCTGAATGTCCAGATGTACGAGTGAAGGATACCAAAGGGCGGTGAATCAACGATGAGATGCAGCAAGTGTAGGAGCGGTCTTACTCCGTATCTCACAAAATCCTTGTGTGAAAGTGCCGAAGATTCCAAGCGGAGTTCGCTAGATAGGCACTGGTGTCGTCGTATTTGAAGCGGGGCATGAAGGCCAGTAACCTTGTATTCTGACGAGAATCCCAGGGTAAATCACTATGAGTCGTCTTCTTATCAACCTATAATTGATATTACTGTTTTCCTTCTGCCAATTATTCAGATGATCTGCTATCAGGCCAGGTCAAATGGTAACGTCCGCTGATGGGGTGAAGCGTATCGGTGGTGGAAGCTTATAGCAGAATGTCGTGCATCAGCCCTAGCCTTGCGACCTTGATTTCGCGGAATCTCCGATATTTAATCCTTTGGCATTACACCATTGCTTGTTTCCCTCTCTTTCCAAATGAAGCAGATTCGAGACGCTTGAAATTCGAATATAAAACTTTATCAAATGCAATGGACGATCCGGATGCTGCCGAGTTGGCTAGGTTGGGACATAGAAGCGAGCTGAAAAGGAGTTTCTCTCCCTTATCAATGCTTGGTCTCGCATTTGCAATCCTCAATTCCTGGACGGCTCTCTCTGCAAGCTTATCACTAGCTTTACCTAGTGGTGGTTCGACATCGGTTCTCTGGGGACTGATCAGTGAGTCAATACATTGTTCAATAGAATTCTTCTAACATGCCATTAGCTGCCGGGGTATGCAATCTCTGCTTAGCTACCTCACTTGCAGAGTTTCTGAGTGCTTATCCGACTGCTGGGGGTCAATATCATTGGGTGGCTGTCATTTCCTGGCCATCATGGGTGCCGTTACTGAGTGTGAGATCTCAATTTTAGTTGCCTCCTTCGTGCAAATTTGAGGTTCTGCCTCATTTTCAATGCAATGGAACTGCTCATATCTCCGTTTCTCACTCTTCTGCTAACTTGCCTTCATAGTGGATCACTGGCTGGATCAATGTCAGTGGATGGATTGCCTTAGTGGCTGCCGGGGGTCTATTAGGAAGTCAGCTCATTCTCGGGGCAATTTCTTTGTTCAACCCAAATTACGTTTCTCAAAGATGGCACCAATTCCTCATATATATTGGTTACAACCTTTTGGCATTCCTCATTAATGCATTTATGACAGGGGCATTGCCACTAATCAATAGATCAGCTTTCATCTGGTCCATCCTTGGGTTTTTTGTCATTTGCGCCACTGTACTCTCAACTGCCTCTCCAAACTATTCCTCTGCTGAATTCGTCTTCACCGATTTCCGTAATGAAACAGGCTGGCCTGATGGAATTGCTTGGCTTCTAGGTTTACTGCAGGCAGGATTAGGTTTGACGGGATTTGATGCTGTGGCTCATAGTTTGTCACCTATTTTCCATTTTACTAACTTGGAAGCTAACTGGACCTCAGTGATTGAAGAAATCCCAAATGCTGCCGTTGAAGGACCAAAGATTATGATTGCATGTGTGGCCATTGGAATTTTCACTGGCTTTATTTTTCTCATGGTACTTTTGTTTGTTGCTGGGCAGATTGATGGGCTGGAAGGAGTCATTTCCTCCTCCGCTGGACCTCTTCTTCAGATTTTCTACAATGCTACTCAAAGCAAAGCGGGAGCAGTTTGTCTCCTGATGTAAGTGCCCCCTATTTCCTTGCTTCAAATGGTTTTCACTCACAGAAGTAGGTTTCCTCTAGTCTGTATGCTTTTTGCAACAACTAGTGTCATGACAACGTCAACAAGAATGACGTATGCATTTGCAAGGTAAGAATCATTCATGAGGTCTCTTTCTTTTACATTTTCGATATTTCCATAACCCTCCGCCAACTCCTCACCTAATCATCTGACCATCCAACCATTTTCAACCCCAGTCACATTCTTCGCCCTAATTAACACTCCCATCCAGAGACGGCGGCCTCCCTCTCTCCAGCACATTTTCCCGCATCCATCCCACCCTCGGTCTTCCTCTAAATGCCCTCTACCTGACCGTCAGTCTCGTCGTAATCTTCGGCTGCATATTTCTCGGCTCAGACAGCGCTTTTAACGCTATCATCTCGGCTTCGGTCGTTGCCCTCGGTGTCTCATATGGGATTCCTATCGCCATAAATTGTCTTCGAGGACGAAAAATGTTGCCTATCTCGCGGGCTTTCAAGTTGCCTGAGTGGTTTGGGTGGGTTGCTAATCTGGTAAGTAAAGTGTATTACTAGTAGTCTTTAATGCTAATGAAGTGTCACAGATTGGATTGGCATATGTCATCGTCACAACAGTCCTATTTTTGTTTCCACCAGAATTGCCCGTCACAGGGTCGAATATGAGTATGTCCTCCTTCTCACATTCACTCTTGTAATGTACGCTAAGAAGTATTAGACTACTGTATTGTAGTATTCTTCATTATCCTCGTCATCTCCATCATGCAATGGTTTATCGATGGAAAGAAGAACTATAATGGCCCAAGATTCGACATTGACAATTTGCAAAACGCCGTGGTAGAAGGTATAGATGCGAATCACGAAGAGGAGGGCTCGTTTGAAGCTGAGAAGGCTACTAAGTAATCTTGTAAGATAAAGAAATGATTTGCTTTTTGTCGACTGTAGATCAAGCCAGGGAGTAAAATTCGTACAGTATATAGCATTGCAGAGGATTTTGGCATTCGACATAAATCAAAAGTTACAGATTTCTATCTTTGGAAAACCACTCCCGCATAGTACAGTAAATGCATCAACAAAGTTCTTATGGATAATCCGCATTGCCCCTATTTCACGATTTATGTTTCCGTGATCACTTAAAAAGTGTACCAGAAATGGGTTCCAGAACTTGTTGAACCCCTTTCACGGACGGAATCTGAAATTAGGCTCAGCTCTTTGTTCAAGTGATTGATCTTCCATATTCTATTTACCATAATTAGAACACTCCTACAGTGACTTACATTATTACTCCACAACACTTATCAGGGTACAGATGGTTCGCTCCACTCTTCTGAAGAAGACTGGCTAATGCTAACATTACGCCTGCGCATCTCGTGGATAGAGGTTTGACTTACATGCAGCCCCTAGGACAAGAATCACCCACAGACATTAAGTAAGACCATACAGAATTCATGAACCCAACATCTCGGCTCTTTAATTTATCATTCAACCTAACCTATCATGCCTCTTCTCGCAAAAACCAATACTGCAAGCTCATGGCCACCAAGTTGCAACACTATATCTGATGAGTACTATGATGACTGGAGATTATGCCACTAAGAGCTTAGGAACTCGGACTCTCAGACACTTCCAACAATGAACCCTTGCGTAGAAGTTCTTGCTAGATGTAAGAGCATATCAGAATTACAGAGTTATTTAAAGTTTCACATCGCCGGGAATATGAAAAGGGAAGACATAGAACGTCCTAAGCATGTTAGTTTAATCAAGAGCAGAGCCAGAAGATACGTACCTTTTACAACGCCTTCACTGAGATGTAGATGATACAAGAAATCTGATTAGTAGAAGCCTATATCTTAGAAGTTGTAGAAGCCCACCTCTCAGTACTTTGAAATTAACGATCCATATCCAGAAGAATTTGTACGGGAAGATAGTTGACTTGATAATGTAAGATAACCACTCATCCATGAAAAACACGCTTTACACACGCGAACTAATACTCAAACTATCCAGCATATTTCGACAAAATTTCACAAGGGGTCACTTCAATCTTAGCAGAAATGTTATCCCTGACTGTCTCATATATGCATATTTTCCCAAGTACTGCACATAAGTTTCCTCCAAGCTCCCGCCTTGCCCATTAGCAGGTAATAATTTCTAAATACAAGTATTATTTGAAGCCTATCTGCATTAAAAGTTCCAAATCAAAGCCACTATACAAAACGTTTAATATAATTAAAATACTAAGCTAATTCGAAAGTACTTTTATTACTTACAGTAAAATTCGAGCGTTTTACGGACCAGCTCTGTAACCTCCTCAACGACAAAAGCATCAACTCATAATCTAAAGAGGAAAGTAAGCAGGAGCCCAACAATGGTTCAGAAGCAGAAAACCACTCCAGAAGATGACGAGATTAAGTACGATTTTGGAATGGACAATGAGAACCTGGGACAATGAGAACCTGGGACAATGAGAACCTGGGACAATTTTATACTACCGAGGATTATTACGGTCTTCTTAGACAGTCTCTCTTTAACTAGTTACGAAGTAATTACAGTCGAATTCGATATAAGCTTCATTCCTTCGATTTACCGAATATTGTTTCTTTTGAAATCCGTACTTCTAATTTATATCCTACTCTCGTTGCTATCAACCAGTAGTCGGCACGCATTGTAGGAATAATACTGGGGTGAGCCAGAGACAGAGCCGCAGCGGCATCGAACATATCCGTATATGGTTGCAACCCGCAGATAACAGAGACGGCGATTGGAGATTCTGTATTAGTGTATGAGAGAGTTGGCAGATCGTACTTAGGGAGTGCGATGATCTGGTCGAGGAAGTCTTGAGTGAGAAAAGTAATGCCCTGTACATCTGGTGATGTAAAGGGCAAGATTAAGGCATCATCTGGTATATCTGAGTCTGACACGTAAATCTTGAATCCGAAGGCCTGTATTATGAAACTCAAGAAGGCACTTCAAATATAGCTTCTAGAGAAGTATGCGATTCAAACAGCTGGTATAGAGGTCGCTGTTAGTACAAGTGCAAACTACTAACTCTTTTCCGATGATTACGTTTTAGAATAAACAAGGAAACCACCACTACTAAGAAGATGCTAAGTAACGTAAGCTAGTTAGATAGCAACGCTAGCGGTCTTAATACAGCTTAGAAAGTTCTTAACTTAACTATTCCGGATAGAGTAGCTAGTCAAAAGCTTAGGTAGTTAGGTAGTGTTAAAGGCACTGTATAGTGCTAAGTGAATGGGCGCAAGAGACTTGAATGGCAGTGCTTTATAGTGAATGAGGAAGTGCGGAGAATATATTGTATTTGCTCTAGCACAGCTAAGTCCTCAACTATCAAAACCACAACATTATCGTCAGTCACACTACTGGAGCTCTTTTTTCCACCCACGTACCCCTCGCGGGTTACTCGCTATGCTGTGTGCTAGCACGGGCTAGCGTCTTTTAGAAATGTGTGTTCTCTCTTGGCTGTGTGCCTATTTTACTATTAAGCGTTGGGCTTGTTATATATTGGATATGCTGTATGCCTATTCTTAGATAGTTTTACTACTCCCCTTACGGGACGCGAGGCCGAGAGCGCTTTATCCTTTAAATACTCCACAAAATGGAGCTTTCTGATTGGTCTATATGTGAAGAAGTATAAGCGTTCGAAGCTAGCCAGGCTAGCCAGCAAATAGAAGACAAAACCCACAATAAGCCTCCTATCTGACATACTGCGAATGGACGATAAATAACTAACTAAACTACCTAGCCGGTTATGTAGAGGGACATGAACACACCTTCGTGGCCATGCATTCGCTTAATCAAAGCCTCATGCACCTAATCTCTTACGCCTGCCAATTTGACCATATTGTACCACGGTTTTGCTCCTGCTGGAATTAGGTTTTGCAGGTTCTGGACGTGTCGCTCGGTCGTGGTTATCTTGTGTTTAACCTAGGGCAGCCATAAATCGACCCCCCGGGGTTAGGTAAGTCAACTACTCCCTCCCCCCTCGCCTAATTTTAGAAGAAATAGAACACCCCTAACCTAGTAGTAAACATACTTCTATTTTAGCGAAGTGGGTTTTTTTCTAGCTAGTAGTAGAGTAATAAACCTTTTTACCTACGTATATACTTAAATTTAACTTTAAAACTATTCCTATATATTTATAACTACTAGAGAGTCCTAGTACCTAATTATACAAAGGTATATCTTCGACTTTTAGTAAAAAGCTTTGACACGTAATAAACCTAGGTTCGAGTAAATATAGAGAGGGTATTATTAAAGTTAATTAAGTTTATTCTTTTTTTATATCTTTATAATACTATATAGGGCTACTAGGTAAACAAAATAACCTACCCGTATACTACTTAAGAATCTATAGGTTATTGAATCTACCTAGTAGGGGCTACTTATAATAAATAAATATTATAAGACTACTATAAATAGACTTTCTATAAGACTCTATTACTTACCTAAAAATATACTCTTTGACTTAGTCTTTTTATTAAAACACTTATTAGATATTAATAAATTGATATACTAATAGATAACATAGGGGTAAGCTACCTTTTTACTATATGGTATTAAGAAAAGGGTAGAGTTAGTATAGATTACGCATCTAAGCACGGACCACTAATTAGGCGAGGGGGGGATCGATTTACCTAACTCCCGGGGGTCAATTTACCGGCTCCCTTAACCTAGGGCGAGGTAAGTTTTTTAAGCGCTAGTCTTCGGCTCCATTTAGGACTCCGTTTATCATCTCAAATATTTGAGTAGTATCATGTCCGAGCTTCAGCTAATCTGTCTAGCTTGGTAGGATTTAATTGTCTGTAATGCTAGGTTCATTCCAGGACTTCGACTTTTTGTTATAGTAGTTCGATTATATCCTTCGGCGTTTAGGTTGACTTAATAAAATTTACAAACTCCTCCTCGTTAGTAAGCTGTAATGTTTAGGCAGCGATCATATAACAGCGCTCGCATTATACTATTGTTATAACACACTACAGCGCTAAGGAGAGAGTAGGCAACCCATCATAGTCGCGCACGAGATTCGTGGATGCCAGACCCGAAAGGACCGATTAACGGGAATAGGGCAAAAGCGTATAGTGTGGTGAAAAAGGCGTTGGGATCGTAATAGTACTATGTTAAATGTCACATGTAAGTTCCAACCTCATACAACCGAGACGGAAGATATTAAAAGGTATACCTCGCCTCTATAGAAGAGGAAGAATAATCTACTTAAGAGGAACTACCCTAAGCATAGTACGCACATGAACCTTAAGCGAATAAAGATCGCGAAGACGACCCGCGCTTGCAGGCGTACCTCGCAAAGGTAACCAAGGACTCAACCAACGCCTTTTACGCTATAGAGGAAGAGAGAGAGACGGAAGAAGAATCTAAGCTACCCCACACATTCTTTGCGAGCATACCCTTAACGAGAGAATTACGGGACCGCAAGTGCCGGCTATATAAGAGAGCCTTCTCGTCCGGAAACAAACTGTTTAGCTATTTAACGAAATGTCGTGAGCAAGACGCACGGGCCGTAAACTCACTTAAATCACAACAAACCGTTGAACAAGCGAGCGAGGCCCCTAACGCAAGCGAGCCACTCGAAATCCACTCTACCGCTAATGGTAGTAACATTAGTACTAGTATAGTATATAAAGGGTATACTATTGTCACGGTTCGGGTTGCCTAGAAGGGTGTTATTTATATAGTTTATAGAAGCATGTATTTCTTAGGTCTCTCGCGAATAGTTTATATATATATAGAAGGTTACGTATTACACGTAACAGAAAAGTACTAAAGAAGGAATTAAATACTAATTATTCTAAAGTAGGTAAAGCGGGCAATTTTAGTAGAGTTTAAGGTTTTATATTGTTACAACATGGTTTTAGCTAGACGAGACTCCTGTCTCTACTACCTAGCCTTGTCTCAATTACCTAGGTTTATGCCTAGTATTCCAGTAGCTACTACTCGGTCAGGGTCGTCTTATAAAGACTCCCTGCTCCCTTAGCTAGCTTTCGATCTTATGCTTATCCTATTCCGTACTATGTTCTATTCGTCTTCTGACAATTAGTAGCAATGCTAGGATCTAAGCTTGTCTTGTCTTTACGAAATCTGCTCCTTACCGAGTAGCCCTGGAACGAGGTACTAGGGACCTCTTTTAATATCTCGGCACTTCGCTAGAATTGTAATTGATCATTTTGAAGTTATTACGCGTTAGAAAGATGGGCTTTTCAGCCTTGCGAGTATGCGTGAACACTTAGAATCGAGCTGTTTCAATATCTCGGCACTTCGTTAGAATTACGCTTGATCCTTTCGAAGTCAGTACCCGTCGGAAAGTTCGGGGCTTTTCAGCCTTGAACGAGTATACGTGAACACTTAGAATCGATCTCTTTCTCCTACGCACTTCCGCTAGACCACCGCTCGTCATGCGAGGGAGCACTGTTGAAAAAGTGCCTCTCTGACTAGTTACACTCGCAAACTCGTTACCTACTATTAAAGGACCTGCTATATAACTGTCTTCCTTTGGCACAAAACCCACCGATTCTCAACTCTTCTCTGCACCCCACCTTGTTCTGGACTAATCTCTTTGTTAAGCCGTTTAGTCAAAAAACCGACTGATTTCTACACTTACGAATAGCCTCAACTTGCCTCGCAAAGCCAGCGGAAAAACACAAAACACAAATCGACAAAATCTGCCCTCGCGGTACGAACTGAGCTAGCAGATACCTTACAAACACCCCCCTTTCGTCTCGCTTAGACAAATATACTTGGGATCCGACGGACTTTCAGAAACAAGGACACATATAACCTACTTTCCATTTGTTTAGGACTGGATAGGTCGTAATACTTTGAAATTAGTATAGATATTAATATATAGAAGCCGAAATTTAATAAAACCGACTATATATTTATTTAGATATTAGACTTATATTTAGACTTATATTATAACTTATATTTAGAAACGGCATGTACTTAATAAGAGCTACCGACTTAGATATAGTAGTATACTTATCTAGATATCGGATTAGTACTTATAAAGAGTCTACTTCTCTTATAATAATAAGGGCGTTATCTTTCTCTCTTCTTTATAGGTAATTTATTATAATATAGTCCTAGCCGAGACTTCTATCTCCTTTACCTACCCTTATCTCGGTTACCTAGAAAGATACCTAGTACTCTAGAGACTTTTACTCGGTTAAAGTAGTTCTATAAGAGTTCCTATTTACCTCTTAGCTAGCTTCCCTCCTTATACTTATTCTATTCTATACTATATTCTATTCGTTTTCTAATATATATAGTAGGAATTCTAGAGTTATATATAACTATAGTTATATAACTCGGTAGTTACTAAGCCTTTATTTATAAATAGCTATATAGTTTAGTATACTATTTAAGTCTCTTATACCTATTTACTTATTATTATTTATAGTACTTTTAATAGGTAGTAATATTAAAAAGTAGTATATTTAAATTAGAAAAAAACTAATTATATTTAACCTATAAATATTTAATAAACTCGCTAACTAGAATATACTTAACCCTTTATTTAAAAGGGAAAATAAAGAGATTTACTACTTTATATATAAAAAGATTAGATTCTTTTATTAATTAGTAAATAAATAATAGGTATTTCTAATCTTATATTATTAATCGTTTAATTATTATATTATTTAAAGATAAAGGAATAAAATAATAAGATTTTATATATTTTAAAATCTAATATCTAGTTTTATAAAATTAATTTATAATCTATAAAGAAAAACTAAAATATATAAAATAAATATCTTTTTATTATTAATATTAAATATAGATTATTTTTAAATTAAATTTCCCTTAAATATTTAGAAATAAAATAGAATTAAAACTTATAAAAAACAAAACATATAAATATATCTCTAAAACCTATTAATTTCTTTTAATTTTCTAAACTAATTAAGAAAATATAAAGTAATCTAAATTTATAAAACTAAAATAATCTTTAAAAAAGAATTAATAATTTAATAATTTAACTAAATATTTAAAATTTAATATTATTATTCTAAACTAATAAGAGAATTAAATTTATTATAGAAGTATTAAACTAGATAAAACTTTACTAGTTATAAATAAATTTATTTTATTTCTAAAAGCTATTAATCTAACTCTATTATCTAAACCTAATTAATAAAAGGAATCTAATAAAAGAACTATAGATTAAATAAAATAATCTCATTTACTAAATAGTAAACAACTATCCTAAACTATTACTTCCTAATTAAAATATTCTAAATTCCTAGTAAACTTAAAACATAATAAATACTTTACGAAATACGACATAGAAAAAACTAAAAATCCATTACTTTTCTATAACTACAAGTTATTCCCAGGGTATCTCTTCATTTCTTCGTGATTCGTCAAGTCTACTATAGTACAAATTTAAGCGAGAAACTTGCGAATCCGCTGTAACTCCATGATTTCCTTCGCTGTCGGACGCGCTTCTTCTCCTTGGTACCGAATAGGGTCCTGTCCAGCAATTCTCTTGAGCGTAAACCGCTTCATTGCGGTCTTCTGGTCCAGTACCTCGCTATTGGTAATTTTATATAGACCGTCGTATCGGATGCCGAGCTTTGGGGCGAATTTTGAGGCTTTGTTAGGGCCGCGAAGTATGCGCAATGGTTGGCTATTTTGGAAGGATAATTCCAGGAAACTCGTTCCTCTCGATGCGACGCCATTCTTTCCCTTTGTACCGCAGTATTCGATCTCCTGTTACAATTGATGAGTATGCAATCTATTAAATTGTCCCGGGAAACTAGTGGCTACTTACGTCGCCATTGTCTCTGTCATCGTAGCCTCCATGTGCGATGCAAATTGCAAATGCACCTACGTTGGTTTGGCCCCAGATTCCTGCTTCGACCTCCCCTGTGACGATATATTAGTACATTTTTCATCAATTACGGGGATTACTGCAAGTTTGAACTGACCGTGTGCTCCATCGCGTAATGCGCAGCGTCTTTGAGGCCACCATTGGCCATTGACAAGGTTGTTGTGCCCAAATACATTTGAAGCTTTCTTGAAAAGGTAGTCTTTTTGGATTGTGTAGACTACACGAGGAATGCCGGACAACAGAACAATCTTGCTGCTATCAACACCTCTCAAAAGATGAGGGTTGAGATCTCCGCCCATCCAGCGAGCACAGAGTGCCTCAGCATCTGCACGGATATCAAATGGAAATATGTCGCTACGAGAGCCGCCAAATATCTCGGGCAAACCACCTTCTTCGAGTATCTTGGAATCCTTGATGAGACTGGCTGCGAAATCATTGGATTCGTTTGGACCGTTCGGAGTCAGGAACGCGAAAAATTCCATTGCATGGACTCGGGTGCGCAGATCTGAAAACAGCACCTCTCTTTCCTTGCCACAATTGGCCTCCAAGCAGGCTTCAATTATATCCATTGTTATTGTGATTGACTCGAGATCGTCCTTAGCCAAAGTCTTCTTAGTTT
Organism: Hymenoscyphus fraxineus; assembly: GCA_900184765.1. Lineage (NCBI taxonomy): Eukaryota > Fungi > Ascomycota > Leotiomycetes > Helotiales > Helotiaceae > Hymenoscyphus > Hymenoscyphus fraxineus. The sequence continues at coordinate 1,639,369 of LT855418.1, forward strand.
CAAGGTCGCCATACCAATCAGATCTCTTTGTGAAGTCGACAATATTGGTGCTTTTAGGAATATTTGCTGTGCTAGGTCGAAGGCTTCGTCTTTTATTACTGTCTGCAGTTGCCAATGTGGTGGTAGGTGGTTCGCTTTGGGTAGTGTTATTGTTGCCGTCTGCGTGAAAGAGCTTGTTCTTCTTGGGAAGGGGCTCAGCGATATCGTTTATAGCATTATTAGAGGAATTTTCTGATATAAGTTAGTGAAAGTATAATAGAAAGAACGTACAGAACAAACCAATCAATAAGGGCTTCACGCCACTGAACTTCAACACCATTGAATTGGGACCATTGCCAACAATTGTAGCGTTCACTCCTCCCTCTGATAATCGTGCTTTCTTGTTAGAAAGAAAGGTTTGCTCATCCATTTTCCAATATGGATCGTCCTTGAACAACGATATAAAATGTTCTCTTGATGGATCATTTTCCATCTCAGAGACTTGGTTTGACGGAGGTGTATCTGAAGCTGAATCTATTGGGAAGTTGACTTGGGATGGAAAGAGATCGTTAATCATTCTTGGATCAATGTCGTTTTGAAATCTGTGATCGCGTTGTAGATCGGCGACAACTTCCTTCGCAAAGTCTCCCCGCGCTTGTTGGTGGGCTTGTTCAAATTCGTTTTCAAATTCGTTCGGTTCATCCTGATAATCGTCAAGTTCAAGCTCCTGCTCCCATAAGGCCTGGTGCGCCTCTCTGTCAAAGAAGGGGTCGTCCATATTCCAATCCATATCGTAATCCATGTTGGCCAGAGAGAACTGTATGAGGGCAGCACAACAGAGTTTCTCTGTCCATGAATGTGGGTGTAGATGTACAAATGGAAGTGTGTGAATGAATTGGGTTGATGTTTTTGAGGGTAGACGCGGTTGTAGGAGGGGAACGCGACCGACCTGCAGGAAGCTCCACCGATAAGGTTCGATAAGAAGAGGGGTGTTCTTCCGACATTGAACCGATTAGTGTGATATCACGTGGCCATGAATCTTTCCAAGGATCCTGGTCTAGTACTGTAGGCTTGCACTACAATTGAAGAGTGAAGATGGGACGTATGACATTCATTATTCTTCTTTGGAGCAAAGCATACAAGCAATAGCTACCAAACCAGAGATTGCTTCTCATGCCTTATTTGCAAGGTATATTTAATTCGCTAATCGTTGACTTGGTCAAATATTCTGTCAATACTCGTAAGTAAAAAGCTATCGAATATACTTTTTATTTCCCTTCAGTAGTAAAATCTCATAGAATTTACATAGGAATTTAGGGAAAGATGCAAATAATATGTATTTGGAAGGCGGCGACAGAGCAGCACCACTTCTGCCAGCTCAGGCAAGGGGGCTGGCAAGAGCTATAAACAATCCTATTATGATTTGTTTGTCGGAAGACATGCTCGTTTCCATAATCACCTTGTGACATGGAAACCACATGATTCCCAAAAATTTGTTTGATTTTTGTTTGATGTTGTCTTTTTCAAACTGAGTCCAGTAGAAACATCTTAGCCCAAAGAAGAAAAATGCAATCCGAGAATTGATGGAGGAATACGAAAAGTCTATAATTAGACAGAGTAGTATGGTAATCGGTCAGTTCTACAATTGCCAAATGCAACTGGCGAAATATCCGACTGTCAAATATTTGCTATACCAACCACCAGCTGTGATATGTAAGCAACTTTATTATTGGCAAACTAGAGTAATTCGTAAAACAGTTCCTCAAGTCTGGGGTATTTCAAACCACCAAGTCTTGGCGGTACTCTATACTTTCACGACCCCTGGTGATGTGCAATGCAACACTGTATCGACATCACCCAATCAATAACTAAAGCCAAAGCCACAAAAAAACAAAACACCAAGGAGCACAGCTGAACCGATTCAACGCTCAAGTCTCAATGTCTACTTCTATACTCTCTTCAATATCACCAGTATGGTCATCATATCAATATGCCCATCCCAGTTGGACTTGGAAGCACCCTTAAATTGATAGCTCGCCGCCCTCTCGAGATCCTCCTGGTATTTGGAATCAATCTGATTGCAAGAATCAAGACAATCTTTGTGGGCACCTCATGAATCAGCCATAACCCAAACTGACCACCGCATAGTTCCGCAAACCGCTTTACAGAAATCTTGGCCCCAACGAGCTCCGTATACTAAGGTTCTTGCCTGCTCTGACGGATCAAGCCTCTGAACCGGTGCGACTCATACTTGAACATGTCTCTCTCGAACACAACCCAACCTACAAATTATGGGACGAGCAGACAACTCCAAATCTGCGGCTGTGGAAGAGATATGTCGCGTGGGCTCAGCACATTGGAAAAACACTGGACAAGGATCGAGATTTGTTCGAGCAGCTGAAACGATTTGAATGGGGAGACTTCACAGCACTCTCTTACGCATGGGGACCTAGTGACCCTAAACGCTACATCATATTGAATGGGCGGTTTTTCCAGGTCAATCCGAATTTGGAAGCGGCACTGCGGGCTTCACGAGTTCAATTTGATCCCAGAATTGGTCTATGGGTCGATGCCTTGTGTATCAATCAAGACGACCTTGAGGAACGGGGTGTTCAAGTGCGACGTATGAGAGAGTTGTATGGTGGTGCAATTCATATCTTGATTCATCTCGGAACCGAGCCTAATGATCTTGGTATGAGAGGCATTCGACGGATTGCCGAAAACATGAAGAAGGGGTTTGATTGGCGCAACTATTTCTTTCATATGGCCACCAATATGGAGGATAGTAAGCTGAATGACGAGAGAGACACATTTGTTGCAGTCTTCAAACTCTTGGTTCTTCCCTACTGGACGAGAATGTGGATCATACAAGAGTTAGCTATGGGTCAGGATCACATCTGTTGCAGTGGAAACGAATGGGTACCGCTTGCTGATATTCGACAAGTGTTGAAGCTTCTTGTCCTCAACGTAGATAGTCTTAGCACTCTTGTTCCCCAGGACTTGCTAGAAAAACACATGCGAGATTTCCAGTCAACCATAGGTACTCTTTGGTGGATTGGACGGGTAAGGGAATTGACAATGCTGCCACCGGATAGGGAAGACTTTACCTACGCCGAGATTCGCTCGCCCATACTATCTCTTGCTCAATCAGCAAATGCGACTGATCCTCGAGATAAAGTCTACGGCCTATTGGGGCTGTTACCAAACAAACTTGCGTCTAGGTTGGATCTGAAGGATAAAAACTACGCAATCTCGACCCATGCAGTCTTTTTAAATTTTGCGAAAACTATCATACAGGTTACAAACGAGCTTGATATCATTTTCGCTCGGAATTTCCGGCAAAATGAGGACTCGAAACTCCAACTCCCTACTTGGGCTACAGATTGGACGTTGAAGCCCATTCGGACCACGGGGGCTGGCAATGCAAACGAATGGTATTTTGGTGTCGAAGAAGGCTACGAAACAGTGGAAGAGTCCAACAAAATGATACGAGAGTGGAATGGAGAGGCGAATGCCTTTCATTCTGATGGTGGAAGGAATCCCATGATCACGTTTTCCGACGATGACAAATTAATTTCCTGTGAAGGCTTCTGTATCGGCCGGGCTGATGGTATGGCTGCGGAGTCTCCTTCAGCCACCACAATGTCTTCCACGCCGGATAGTTTTATCAAGCCCACTACTGACCAGACGCCATACGCAAATACCTCGGATTCCACAAACGCAATTTTACGCACCTTGGGACTTGATCCTTCTGGGGAGCAAACAAAGGACTCGGGTCTATTCCAAGTACCTTGGTTCGGCGCTGAAGCAGACTCGGATGCAAATGGCGAATATGGTGCCTTCAATATGAGTACGGAGTACTCGAATCATTACTTTGGACTTCTCAGGGAGAGAGGCTGGGAGCCAAATGAATTTCTTGGGAGTTTTTTCTCCTTTGAATTTGCTCGGCGAAACTTGGGCATGCGATTTTTCGTCAACCACAAGCCTTTTAAGGACTATTTTCCAGATTATGTTCCACAGAGACCCGAGAAAACTGATTTTAACATCTTTCGCACAGTCGTGGCAGTAAGCAAATTCGACTTATCTCCACTTTTCCTTTTCTTAATTCCCCTCCTGAATGTATTTTCCTGCCTCCTAGTGAACAAGAGAAGGAAAGGCTTAACAAACTGTGCCTCCACAATTTCTCTTTCTAGCACCAGTAGGCCAATACATGCTGTCGTCTTTTCTGTCCACGGGGAACCTATCTACCAAAGCTTTCTCAACCAATAAGCTAACCCTTCTCTACAAAGAATCTTATAGGACGCCGCTTGATTACAACACAGACAGGTCACGTTGGTATGGCCCCTGCCACTATCGAGCTCACAGATAAGATATATATACTTGTGGGATCTAGTATGCCTGTAGTTCTACGGCCTAGTGGAGAATACTATGAGGTTGTGGGAGAATGCTACGTAGACGGATTCATGAAAGGCGAAGCGATGGAAGGCCTTGAGTCAGGTAAATATGTGCTTGAGAGCATTATAATATGCTAAAATGATATAATACAATTGGATATATAGCTTTTCGTTCCCTCGCTCCACAGAAAGACCTTCATTCGCACTCAATTCAAACAAGTTCCCCTATCGCAGCATAAAACAACATACTTTCCTCCCCCGACACCACTCCTTCCCCGCGAACCCGATTCTCCCAACCAACCCCCGTCGCGACATCTCCCTTTCAACCCACATCTTTCTCCGTTGCCTCTCCTCCTCCTCATACTCTTCTCTCTCTCTGTTCTCCTCCTCCTTCATCTTTTGCCTCTTCATGAACTCCCTCAACGCTTCCCGTCGGCGCCAATATCGGTCCTCAGAACTCTCTTTGCGATCCCAGTGGCTAGAGGTGGAATATTCATATTCTGCGCGATCCCGACACCATTTTGAGAGTTCTGGTTGGTGCTTTTTGAAGGATGCGGATGAAGGGTAGGGTGAGTGTGCTGTGGGAGGCAGGGAGGAGAGGTAGAGTGTGAAGGCTGCTTCGTCTTTGAGCTTGCGGGTCCGTTTGGACTCTTGAGGTTTGGTGGATAGGAACTTCATTGTTGCGACTTCTTTCTTTCTTGTTTGTTTTGGGGGTAGAGAGTAGGCTTCTCCCTCGTCTTAGCAGATTGTGGTAGTGCTGAATAATGATGAAGCTCTTGTTTGTGGATTGAGATGATCAGAAAGTCTTTGAGGTGTGATTGCTCTCTCTCTCTTATAATTGAAGTAGTGATGAATCTCGTTGTAGAAGTAATGGGGGGCTCAGGGAACTTGAAATAGAGTCTCTTTGTTATGTTGATCGGCCGCGGCGCGACCCGAAGGATATACAAGCCACCACAAAGGCCTGGACCACGTCAACTCGTACCTGTTACCAGCACTACTTCAAGTCTAGTCAAAGATTCCATATCTCCCCATACTCCCCAGGATACTAGGAGAGCCGAGCCTCGGTGGGGGTACAGCCGTTGACTAAATTAGTGGGAGAGCTCCCGAGAGCTCCAAATGGAGAAATTACGCGAAGAGCTAGGAGCTCGGAGCTCATCTATTTGAGATCACGATTTAGTAGAAATGCGCAGTACATGGCTTCTGGAAGTTCTGGAAGTTCAGAATGGTGAGGTTGGTGGTTACTCAAATACTCTGAGCTGGAGACATGGAGTATACTGCCCATAGAACTCGATTGATTGTAAAGTCGTCATCATTCTCTTAGCATCACACGTTATTGTTGCAGTATGTACAGTATGTACAGTATCTTTACCAACGTCTTTTATTTACCAGTTCCAAACTGCACCCGAATTAAGTTTCGAATTATCGAGACTTGAAACGAAGCTAACATGACCCTCAAATATCCTCGTTTCGGAATTTCTTGGTTCTCAGACTGGAAGTGAGCTGAGTGGCGAGAGAGCCTTCAGCTAAAATGCTGATCTCGCTTAAGGGATCCCCTCTCTTATCACATGTAAGGAATCTTTCGTATATCATCGTCGAATCAGAAGCCCAGAATCCATAAACACGTGTGGCAAAATAAATGCTTAGATGATATCTGACCCTGGAGGAAAAATAGTCTTAGGTGGTATACAGATTTGGTAAGTGATCGCGAGGAGCTCTAGACCTTGAAACGTAAGACCATAGTCCCTCCATACCAGGTATATTGGCAGAAACCTCGTTGAACTTGTCCTAACTTAACCAAAAACCATTACATTATATTATTTGCTTGGAATAATCAAAGCGATTCCTCGAAAACGATAGCACAATAAAGATGATTGTTGTAGATATTTCAAATACTTTAGTACTTCGAATTCACTTACGCTAATAGTTCAAAAAATGAATCTCTGCA
>LT855418.1:1645691-1660803 GCA_900184765.1 Hymenoscyphus fraxineus
CTCGACTAATACTACTACTACTAATTACAAATACTTCTACTCGTACCTACACCTAATCTCCCTGGGGGTTTAACCCTAAGGGTATTACGAACCGTTACCTGTATCCCTAGCCGTATTAGAATTCGTTTAAAATCTCGGTAATAGTTAGTACGTCTTTCTACTACGCTCTCGCTTATAGTTAGTAGAAGCAAGTACATTACGGAAGTAAGTATATTATAACCCGATAATACGCTGTATATATAAATCCCTACTAAAACGTATTTAAATAACATTACTAAATTACTTATTATAATTAAAGTTTCTACTAAAAATATCGGATTTACGTGTCTTTTACTCTTCTCTACCCCTCGAACCTACCTATAAACCTACCTACGAACTAGACTAATATATTAATCTATACGAACGCGACCGTATATAATCTAAATATACTTGTAATCTTTATAAAGCTATCGAATAGGTATAATATAAAGGGAAGAACGAAGGTACTACTATTTCGGCGCGTATATACTATATAAATAAGATCTCTATATAGTTAGCTTTAGATTATATTCGAAAGAAGAGGCTTAATAGGAATAGTATATATAATACCTATAGTAGAAACAATAAGGTTTTAACTAACGCGTAAGAAAAGGCTATTCGCTAGTACTATTATAATTAATAGGATTAAGGTCTTAGAATAACGTATAATATAGTATTCTCTACGATTCGTTACTTAAAACTCGTATAAAATATAGTAGCTCCGTCTAAATCCTAGTTTACTAAATAGTTAAAGAGATACTAGGATTTATATATAATTATAATAAAACTAATTATATATATACGCCTTAAGATATATATAAAAAAGAACGTTAGAGAATAGTTCTTAAAGTACTAAGCCGAGCTAGAAAGGTTATATATCTATAGTAGTAAATATATACTAAATATAGACAAATCTAGAGTTAGGGTTAGGTACGTAGGAAGTAAGAATATTATAGTTCTTTAATAAGTTAAGAAGCTATATATAACTTACTTAGAAAATCGTAAGTTAGTTATAGTAATTAAGACTATAACTATAAATAGTAAGAAAACCCCCGCCCCTTTTATTATAGCCCTAGGATATAGGGTTATAAATAATTAGATTTCTAAAGAACTAACTAGTAAAGAAATAATTACTTATTTACCTACTAGATATATTAATAATAAGATTATTATAGAATATATTAACTATTTAATTAAATAAATAGGTATAAAACCTAACGAACTATAGTAAATACTTCTTTTAAATAGTTATAAGTCTTATTATTTAAATAAGTTTTAAATTAAACTTTATAATAATTATATTATAGTCTTTTATTTCCTTTTATATTTAACCTATATTTTATAGCCTTTTAATATTAGTATTTTTAGACTTTAGAAATACTACTATAAACTTACTATATCCTAAGCCCTTTACTCTCTTGAATTCGAATATAGTATATCCTCCTTCTTCTATAATCTTAAGTAAATTCAAGCTAATATAATAAAACTATATATAATTAAGAACTCCTAGAAGAATACTAGCTTATAGCTATAAAGTTAGAAGGTAATTAAGTCTAAGATATATAAATATAAAGGTAAGAAGAGGGGATTTATAGAGGTAGAGAAGGTAGAGGATCTATAGTTACTATTATATTCTACTCTATACCTTAATAAGTTATTTTATATTACTATAGACGTATAATAACTTAGCGACTATAATCCTACCTAATTTTCCGATAATACTATTTAATTTTATAAGGCTATAATAAAAACTATTAGAGTTATACTATAAAGAGACTACCTCCGAATAATCGAATTTACTACTTTATAAAATAAACTCTAGGATAACTATAAACGTTAGTAGGTATCGCGTAAGACTCTCTACTAAGGCGGGGTAATATCTATAGTAACTATAAAGATATTAATAGTAGAGAAGGATTATAAGAAGCGATTAGAGGCTTTACGTAAGACTAAGAATAAGCTTAAGATAATAGTTAATAGTAAAAAGAGATCTCTTTAATAATAAGGTATTTAAGCTTATAAAAACAAGAGAGAGTAAAAGTTATTACAAGGTTAAATAATTGTTACGGGTTAAATAACCGCCGATATATATATTCTATAACTAATTAACGCTCTAATACGTAATCCTAAGAAAATACTAAATTATATAGAGTTATATAAATTAATAGAGGAATACTATAAGGGTCTATTATAATCCGTCCGAGAATATAAAACTTAACTCCTCCTAAAAGACCTCGATAATATTAACAATAATAAGGTTATTATTTATATAGGAGGAGGGGTAATTAACCCTATACTATCTTATCCTATAGAACCTAAAATAGATTCGTTAGACTAGGAGAGTATATCCTTAATTAACTTAATTAAAGCGAATATAGACTTTCGGTAGGATATATATAATAATATAGACTTTGTACGCTTTTAAGAAGTATAGGTTAGGGGTTAGTTATAATTATATATAATATTTTAGTATAGTTCCGTAGTAAATTAATGTCCCGAAGAAACGCTATCCTAACAATACACTTGCTTCCGTAATACACTTGCTTCCGCTGACTACAAGCGAGAGCGCAGTAGAAAGACGCACTAACTATTACTCGTAAAATCTCTCTAAAAGAACCCCCCAAAGCACCCTAAAACATACTAAATCTAAGTATAAAAAGATCCGATACTATATCGTATCAGCGCCTAGGTCTAGCCACTTTTCTTGTCCCCCGGGAGCCTGCCTATCCGATCGTCAGCTTTAGGATATCCGACTCTTGTCACTACGTTCCTATGCTTATCTCCAACGCGGTGCAAATGAATGGTTATGGGAACTGGTCTATAGATGGTACGTATGAGCTCACTTTTCTTGGCTCATGAGGGGTTTAGACAGATCTTACTCCTTTCGTTCAATGAATCAAATCTCACAAGTCCCTACCAGCAACACTGCCACACTATCTCCTTACGGATTGAGGCCTTCAATTCACCATGACTCCAAAGACACTGCGAGGCTGTGAGATCCAGTGGCGGAAACCGACTTTCTCCAAATCCCCTGCTCAATTGGTGGAAAAGAAAATGATCGGGTAGAGATCTTGTCCAAGTTGCGTAGAAGAAACCTTCCCTCCCCCAGTCCGGATGCAAGATCTAGATTATCACTGAACGTCGAGCAGAATACGAATACATATCCTTCAGGGAGCTGTATAGGCCTCAGGGAAGCAAGTCAAACTATATTGGAGAGGCCCGAACGATAAGAATCTGTACTCCCTGCACTGCCTGAAAAGGGAATGAACAATGGCGAAGATGTAACGAATCTCGACTAAAATCACGAATGTCTGCGCTCCCAGAGAAGATAATTTACCACATGGCCACAACAGCATGAATGTCTAGAAATCACTCAAATAGGATGCATTTGGGTCGTGAAATCTTTTCTATTCCTTGGCTCAAGTCACATTGATCACACCATCATCACCAATTGCTTCAATATCTGGTCATGTTCAATATCGTCATTTCCGATGTTTTGCTTTATGCATTTATGCTTGCTGACCAGCTCATTGATGAGCAAAGGCTAATAAACAACCCTTATGCACGCAAACCCATTTGATTTCGCCCCGAACCCAACGTGAAATATCCCCCAAAACGCTCAGTAAAAGGTTGATGGTCGCTTTCCGACGAAAATCTTGGTGCCGGCAGCCTTGGAAACACGGTGAGGAAGAGGGAATTTGAGGTTCTTGGTGAGGAGTTGCTTGATGTATGGGCGCTTGACGTCTTCTGTCTTCTCGAGCTCGACGACCTTAAGGATCTGTTTTGAAATTGTTAGTGCGTGCATTGGTGAGTCTGGATGGCGAAAAAACATACGTGAACGGATCTGAATCGGGATCGATGTCTGGCTGCCATATCTAGGTAGAGAGCCTCAACTGCATCGGTTCTTGACATCTCACGGTACTCCTTGTACATGTTGTGGGTACCTGAGCGAGAATCGTATCGGATCCAGATACCGAAGTTCTTGACCTTCAATGGGCGCTTCTCGTGGATCTAACAACGTGCCATTAGAAATTTGTCTATCGCGAAAAAATCAATTCTACCCACCACGTTCAAGCTGACAATCTCTCCGTTTGCCTTCTTGACCTTTCGCAACTTCATCAAGAAGTACCAGAAACGAGACTTGGCGACCACGGTGTTTGGCGCAAAGATTCTCATGCGGTACAGCTTAGGCGCTGGGTTTGCCTCCGTTGGCAGATGGCGGCCAATGACCTGGTATTCTGTGAGACGACCTGTTGATTGTTAGTCTTCATCCTTCGACCCTGTTGCAATCCTGGGATCTGCTATCTCGATCGCAGACATCTTTTATCTCGTCGGTCGGTCGGTTTTAGCGGATGAGGTCGAGCCCGGTCGGTCAATTCACTGCTCTGAAACTAAGAAACACATCTCAATGATCCAGATTGATGGGAACTTGAGCGCTGGTAGGAACGTGGTGGGGTTCCATCGAAATCGCACTTGTTCTCCCTCCTCTGATGGCGGCTCATCAATCGATATCGTTTCCTTTCACAGCAGCTCTTCGAAACCTCCCGCATCGACCCATCCTACCCCGTGGCTCCCGTCCTCGTTCTCAGTCGCTGTATAAAATTTTCCGGGTCGAGATTTGATGTTGTAATTCAGGTCCCGAGATCCTGGGGGGAGAAAGAAGGAAATCTGTAGCTTACCCATCTTCTAGACATTAGCAGGCGATCTATACATCCAGCAAGAGATGCAAACTTACTGTGAATATGTGGCCGTTGTCGGTGTCGTATGTTGTCGCGATTCAACAATTTCTTGGGCAGAATTTCAAGATTTGGGGTAGGGCATGAATTGTGCGCTGCCCTCCGCTCGCTTGTCGAATCGCGCTTACCAGATATGGACTAGCGCAAAAACCCCGGCGGAGCCCCAGACTCCCTGCGGTTTGGTAAACAACAACACTTTGAAGTAGGGGAACTCTAATCGAATTGATTGGTCCTCTTCCGGATCTCATTGAATTGCATTGATTTGGTACAAATTTTCGTCTGTCCAAGAACGTCTCCCATCATTCACTTTTGAGATGTTGCATTCCATCCGGTGAGACCTACTTCCGGCCTAAGGACAAAATTTGGTTGGGCTTCAGCAAGAGACTGCAAAAGACTGTTACATCAACACTACTTGATTTGCGATTAATAAGACAGAAACCAGCATAATACATCATGGAGTCCGTCTTTCAATGTTTTCAGCGGGGTTACGGAAATGGCGATGGCTATGCTCTTTCCGACACCCTCTCGCCCATCCCTCCCGAGTCGCAACCAGATAGACTCAACAACTTCTTTCGAAGCACCAACTTTGCCAACGTGAAGAGAGACTTCAAACAGGCGTTGTTGAGAAACTCGGAGGTTGGCATGTCGGAGGAAGAATATAATGGTTGGGTTGAGGTTTACGTTGCCTATTGGAAGGCTGTCGGTGAACTATTGGCTGCTGATGCAGCGCCGAAGTCCAACTCAAAGGTGATAATATATTTCTTTTGTATTCGTCTTGATGGTTTGGGTCTGCAAGTAGATACGCCTACCTAGTCTCTGAGCGACTCGTGGTTGAGGTGAGCTCATTAGTCACGTGTTCGATTTAAACAGCCATCCCCCTCAATTCAAAATGTCATTTCAGTTTCAATTATTGCTAATCAACTTGTTAAGAGATTCAGGCTGATATATTCATAGGCAGCATGGACAAAAACTTATGATGCATGGAAAGAATTGACATCAGTCCTCCACCGCGGTTACAGCAATCACGGATTTCCATCCTGGACGTTGCCTTGTCTCTACGTTGCAGGCAAATTTCTACGAATATTTGCAATCAAAGCAGACGAGGCCACATCAACAAGCATGAGTGCGGTCACTAGTTTCGGTGACGATCTCAATCCAGACGCCGAGAAGAATGAGAAATTGGAAGACGCTGCGAGACAACTCAACAGAATTTTCAATCTCTGCTTAAGTGACAGGTTAGTTCCTGCAGTAATTCCTTCCTCTGGTTTCCAGTCACTAATCTCTTTCAGAGAACCAAATCTTGCCCTTTCAAGAAAATGGGGTATCTACTATACTACTAATCTATTACTAAAGACCTACTTCAAACTGAATCAGATCGGTCTATCAAAAAACATTCTGAACGCCATTCGAGCCTACAAGGGTGACATGCCACTTCTCGATAAATTCCCAGCTAGCCAGCAGGTGACATATAAATACTACATCGGAGTAATTTGCTTCCTGGAAGAGAATTACGTTGAGGTAAGATTGATAGATTTGGTAAAATTCGATACCTTGTCAGAGGCTAACAATCGCATCTAGGCTGAAAATAATCTGACAGAAGCATGGAACAAGTGCCATAAAGACGCAATCCGCAATAAGGAGTACGTGCATCGTCAAATATCCAGTCATACATGGCATGTGCTTACAGACTTCATAGACTCATCCTCACGTACCTCATCCCGTGCCATCTCCTAACCACTCACACCCTCCCTACGCTTGCCCTACTTTCGCCCTACCCACGACTCCAAAAGTTGTTCCTTCCTCTATCTCGCTGCATCAAAAAGGGCGACCTATCAGGCTTCGATACAGCCCTCGTAGCCGGCGAAGACGAATTCGTCAAACGTCGTATCTACCTAACGCTAGAACGAGGCCGCGACATTGCCTTACGCAACCTCCTCCGCAAAGTCTTTATCGCGGGAGGATTCGAAGAACCCAAGGAACCCGGCGCAGCACCAGTTCGCAAAACCAGAATCCCAGTTGCGGAATTCGGTGCGGCAATTAGCATCGGTAGTAAAGAAACGATGGATAACGATGAGGTGGAATGTCTTTTGGCAAATATGATATACAAGGTTTGCTTTCCCCTTCTTTTTTAAACTTCTTACTTGCCCTCTGCATCCTTTCAGTCCCAGGTTGCAGCTCGGGCGAGGCGTACATCGCTGCCTACCTCTCTGCCTTCTTCACAAGGCACTCCCCCTCTCCTCGCCACGGCACCTCCTCACGCGGAGGATCTCGGGTGCCACCACTGCATCATGAGTCAAAAGCTCTTAAGAAGCTGACGAAAACCCCCACAGAATTTAATGAAAGGCTACATAGCCAGGGATCGCGCGACCGTAGTGCTGAGCAAAGGCGGAGCGTTCCCCGGAACTGGTGTTTAACAAACGGGGAACGGGTTGGCCGGTCAACCAATGAACGAGAAAGAAAAGCGAACGATGGTGAACGAAGCGATTTTATTTTTGAACAGATGATGGTGATGGTTTTTGTTCGAGAAGGTTCGAGGGCGATGGTGCGGCTTTATGCTTGGTGGTGGAGGTACGGAGGTTGACTCATACACTTACTTGCTCGCTGGCTTTTTGGGGTCTACACTGCAGTACTCTTACAGTAGCTCGATACCAAAATCATGCAATCAAATCAATAATCTATCAATCAATCAACCAATATCTTCAGACTCACCCTTCTCGGTGACCAGAAAGAATCAAAACATCCCCACACCATCCATAATCCATCTCAAATTCACAAATCCTCACCATTCCTCACCACCCCTATCTTCCCCTACCTAGTATCTTCCGCCTCCACACACTACCACACCATACAACCACCAACCCAACCCAACGCAACCCACTAAACCCAAAGCATCCCCCTACCCTACCCCTACCCCTTACCTTACCTCAAACCCAGTAGAGCCTAACTAAAAATAATAAAAATAAACTCCCCTCTCCCTCTTGTCCTCTCATTCGTCAATGGCAACTTCCTACCCGCGGCCTAGTGGGGAGTGTGACTCATTACTGGTATGTAGTTTGATAGGGTATATTGAACCTACATTAAACTTATAGTATAGTGTCAGTACCTGGACCGGGGTGAACGTGTGTGTGCTGTGTGGAGTGTGGAGTGTGTGTGTGGAGCTGGTTAATGGGTTGGGGTTGTTGGGGTTGTTTGGGTTTGTTGGGGTAGGGTGTAGGGTGTGGTTTGATGATGGGGTATGGGAGGATGTACTACTCTTTTTGGTTTGGTGGCAGTGAAGGGAGAGGAAGGAGTACGGGATGTTTCTGTGAGGCTGGGACTTGGAGGACTCGCTTAGGGGAGAGAAGTGGTGTTTGTTCACTGTTCAACGTTCGCGAGTCTGGTCTGGGCTGGACTGGATTGTTTTTGAAGGTTACGATATTTTCAAATTAAGATTCTTCGAGTTTCCAAATTACGAATCTCAAATTTCCAATTCTTATATTCTCAAATTTCAAATTTCAAATCTCACCACGCTCAGTAAATCTCTATTTCCCTCAAAAAAAATGTAAAAGTAAAGTATTCTCGCCTTCAACTTCAATCCCATCTCTATCAATTTCTTCCCCTCTCCCCGATTCAAAAGATCTCAATCTAGCAATCTAATCCATACCCATTTCCCGTAAAACTACAGCATAGTAAAAACCTAAGCAACGCACTCACTCCATCCATCCATCCATCCAAATTCTCCAAGTAGATCAAGCACAGGACGAGAAATACTGTAGTAAACTCATGTCCCTCATCTACCATAACATTCGCTAGAGATAGAAAAACCGCACAACAAGAACGCTATTATACAAGTAAAGAAAGTAAAGAAGGGAGAGAGAGAGAGGGTGCTCATAAATTCGCAATCTGACCATTCCAAACCCGACTTTTCATCCTACACAATCTCCCATTTCCATCGCTCGTTCTTTCGTCCTTTCATCTTGACTCTCCCGCGCCAGGAGGTAAAATATTATATCCCAATATCCCAATATCCCATCCTTCCCTCCTTCCTCTGTAAAAGGAAAGGTAAACACACCCAAATACCAAACACGCCAAGTAAAACCAACCAACCAACCAATCTGAGATAATTCTCGCAGCATTGACAAGAAACACAAGGAGGAGTAATGAATAAAGAAAGAAAAGGGAAAGAAAAAACAATCGTAAAAGAGTAGTGATACAGTCCCAGGTTCCTTTCGTGTCGCCGCCTGAACGCCTGATGGTATCAAATAGGAAATGTGAGGAAGGAGAGAGAAGGAAAGTTCGTGACGTGAGGTGGGAATGGGATATTAGTGGTGATGGGATGTTTGGGAGATGGGGTAGTGACATGTTGAGGCGTTGAAAGTATCGAAGTTGAAGAGTGCGAGTGTGAATATGCTGCAGGCTTTGAACGAGAGCTTTGTATCGTTAAGCTTGTGCTTATGCCCAATCATTCTAACGATGTGTCCGAACGCTACGTGGTGAACCTCTGTATAAAATTTAGCAACTTGTCTTCCAATACAAAAAAGTGAAAGATGGCGGGAGATAAGGGACGTACGCAACACTAGCAACATCATCAACATGATTACACAACGCAACAAACAAATCAAAGAACAATTGACTTCCCCCAGTATGCATCTCCATCTGCATCGTCCCGCTCCTCTTGAACGTCCCACGACTACGAATGATCAGAGCGAGATAGTGAGCTCGAAGCTTCGAGTCGGTATCCGGTGTATTGGCATATGCGTATCGAGCTGAAGATAAGATGGTGCTACATTGAATACCAGATTCTGCAGAATAACAATTAGTGACTCACAATACAAAAGGATTTCGAGAATGAGAGGGTACTCACGCAAGCCCTGTTTCCGCAAAGCCACACGCTTCAATTCCTCCAACCCGTATTTCTCCGCCGCGCAATAGATAACCGTATCTTTCAACAGATCCCCTTCCACAGCTTGATGATACACAGTGCTCTCCGCACTCCTTCCACCCTCTACACTCTCCAGCTCCCAGGTATTCTTCCGCTTATTATGTACGAGTCGAGGGAAGTAATCCCCCTTGTAGAGGTACTCCAGAATCGACGAGAAAATCTCAGGTTGTTCATCAGGAAGCGAGATCCGCTTATTAGCCGTCTCCATATACTGGCCCCGACACGTCGCCTGGAAGAAAGGCGAGTGGCAAAGAACATCTTCATGTGCAGCGAAGAGTCGCTGTTCCCGACCGA
The DNA here is from genome assembly GCA_900184765.1 of Hymenoscyphus fraxineus. Lineage (NCBI taxonomy): Eukaryota > Fungi > Ascomycota > Leotiomycetes > Helotiales > Helotiaceae > Hymenoscyphus > Hymenoscyphus fraxineus. The sequence continues at coordinate 1,655,661 of LT855418.1, forward strand.
CGACGAGAGTGATTATCGAGGAAGTGAGGGTCCTATTTCCACGTTCATGTTAGTGATCGTAAAATAGACTTCGCATCACAACGGTTTGAGGGTGTTTGACTAACCCTCCTATTGTGGAGACCTCCTCGCCGGGTGTTCTGCGAGCTGTGCGATCGGGTCGGTGTTTGGAGACGGCGTGCTCGCGGAAGGAGGTGGATTTTCCTTTGGTGGAACTGCGCTTGCGGGAGAAGCTCTCGTTTTGGGGTTTGTTGATATTTCGGCTGAACATTTTGGTCGGTCGGGGGGTTTCGTCTTTGGGGTCAGTCAGCTCGTTTAATGGGTCGTCGATCGGTCGGTCGGGTGATTGTCGTCGTGGTGAGGATGTCGAGGAATGTCGAGAATGTGCGATGTTGGCGAAGGCAGTCGATGGAAGGAGAAAGAACGAGAGTAAAAGGACGAAAACTGGAGGGAGGGACGGCCTCTATTTAAATCATAGCCCAGGTCACATACGACAGGGCCTGTAGGCTTCTCGATGCCTGTTGCAGGTAGTGTGGGTGGGTGTGTGTGGGTGTAGGTTGCAGAGTTGCGAGGCCTGAACTCACGGCCGACGGGGAGACGCGACTGGACAGGGGCTCCTGCAACCACTTTACGCGGATTGGACACGAAGGCACCTGACTTTGACTCACGTGCAAGGGTAGGTGAGGTAGGGAACGGTTTGCGTGCCTGCTAGCTCCGCCTAGCTCCAAATAGCTGCGACTAGCTCTTCCGATTTCCTTGGACTCGGGTGCCATCCCAGTCTTCCGGCATTGCAGTGTGCAGCGTTACTCAAAGCGGCCACCGAAGTGGAGGGTGGTAAGACAGGGAGTCAAGGACGACGATGAAGGAGACGACGAACTTTTTTCTCGGATGCCTGCACCATACCACTTGGCCTGGCAGCACCCGTGTAACAAGAGAAGAAACCAAACGAAGCGGTGGCAACAATAAGCATCGCTTTCCTTCTCAAAACGAAAGCAAAAAACGAAGATATAAAAAAGAAGATGCCATTCTCACGAAGCTGTGAATACAGTATCAAAGTTCACGGAGCCGTTTCGACCTCCTTTTACGGCACAGTTACGGAAGAACTCTTAGCATTTAATTGCGTCCCCTCGTCCCGATTCCTCGGTTCCCAACTTTGGTACCCCTGGCAAAGCACAATTGATTGCAGCTGGGGTGCCACAAAAAACGAAATACAGAAAAACCTTGATACAAGGATATGGGTTTTACTAGTACTCGTAAGGATATAACCGAGGTTATCCTTATGGCGAGGTTCTTAGCACTTTTTATAGGTGGGAGGAGAGAAAATAGCTATTTCGTACCTAAATCTACTATTATTTCTCCTACCCCTAATAACCTCGTTTAACTAATTCGCCTATATTTATTATAAACGTACCGACCTCTAGCGTATGCTAAATTATCTGTAAATAAGGCTATTCCCACTACTTTTATATACCCCGCACTGACTTTTCTAGACGTTCGTACTAACTTTGACCCCTTAATTGTACCCCTCGCCGGTAGTATATATCCTCTTTACTTCCGTATACCATAAAAGGCTAGCTTATCTAAGAGTATTACAATTCGTACTAGGTAGGATGGTAAGGCTTTTAGTAGGTAGATTAAGCTAGGACTAAAGAAGGCTCTTAATCCCTTGATCTCGAAGTATTTAAAGGACGGTAAGGAGGTTATAATTGAGGTTAGCGTACGAGCGAATAGGTGGAAAGATGACGACGGAGATGGCTAGGAGGTTACTTTTACGAAGGGTCCTGGTAAGTAGTAGGTGGTTAGTTATATACTAGAAGTGAAAGTTAAAAGTAGTATAAAGAGACGAGTAATAACGCTATTTGAGGGTAAGATATTAAAGAAATAGGCTCTTTATTTAGTATTTTTTTGAGCTATCTAAAATACTAAAATAATTCGTAATTACTACTTGATTTCCTTTGTTTAAACGCCTAGCTCTAACAACTCTCTCTATCCCTTTAAGCTAGGCTAATCTCTTCTTACTTCCGTCCGTCTATTATATCTTATAAAGTTATATAAGCTTAAGAGCTTTTATAACCTTAGAAGGATTAACTTAAGCTAACGGCTTACCCTTGTCTTACTTGTTGTTTATATCCTTATCTACTTTAGCGTATCTAGCTAGGATCCTAGCTAGTATATTAGCGTTACTCTCGTCGTCCTCTAATACCTTGTCTAAAACCGAAATAAACTCCTATAATAATACTACGTCTTTACCCGGGATATCTTGAAGTAGCCCTTATAATTCTACCTCGGGAGACCTCGGGGACAAAACAACTATATTATTAATATTATCTATATCTGCGATAGCGTTAACCTGGGCTAGGACAGTGGATTTGTAAAAGTACTTAGTAATAGTCGAGGCCTTAACGTTATTATTCTATAATTATATAGTCTACTTAATAACATGGCGTAGGGTAACGGTTTTAAAGGGATTACGCTCCTAGTCTAATTCTTAAAGTATAAACTTTATAAATTTAATCCTATAGTTAGCCTTATAGTTTATAATAATACCTTAATCTATAGCTTACTAAAATACAGTAGTATTTAGCAGTAACTACTATACCTTTACGTTTAAAAGACTATCTACCCTACCTATAGCTTCTATACTAACTTTATAACTAGAGAAGTTATCTATTAATAAAATAACCTTTTGTTTAGGAGTACGAGTAATTTACATATTAAACTAATGTAAATACTCCTTAAAGATTATCCCTGTTATCTACTTTATCTTATTATTCTAATACTCTACTCTAAGAAGCGTTTTATTAAGTCTTTTAAAGCACCTAGGATTCTTAGATTTACCGATTACCTAGGGCTTTAATTTCTTACTCCTATTCGTATTAGTTGTAAGAGTAATAGTAATTCGATCCTTACTCTTCTTACTACTACTCTTAGCCTCGGTTATAAGCGTACGATGTAGAGATAGTTTCTAAAATAAGCTAGTTTCGTCTATATTAAAGATATCCTTGGTAGGGTAGTTTAAGCAAGTAGCTCGTACCTCCTCTATAGAATCGATTCTCTCTAGTAGGTTAACCTTAGATACTACCGCCTTACTATAGAATATATATTATTTAATCTTAAATTGTTTTTTAAAGTTATTAAGCTATCTATTCGACTATTTTAGCTCCTCCTTATCCTGGTACTAAGGGAGCGCGTACTAGATCTCCCTAGCCTTTGCTTTAAGGATATTACTAGTTAAAGTAGCCTTTTTAAGTTATATTCGCTGTTACTACTTAAATAGTACTATTTCGAGGTCTAGGTAAACTTATATAAATACTCGAGCTTACGAGACTAGGATTATAGAATAATTAGTTATTAAATTAAGGTAGGCGTAATTAGAGCTTAGAGTACGAGATATTATAGATTAAGAGATAGATCTACCTGTCTTTTCTAAGTACTAGACCTCTACGTTTAATTATTTAATACTAGGGTTCTCGGTAACCTACTTATATATAACTCTCCTTTGTAAATCGTCTATCTTTACTCGTCTTATTATACTAACTCTCCCTCTATTTCTAGTACTAGTCCTTACGCGAGGTAACCTCCTGGAGGGACGGTATAGTAGGCGTCTTATTCTAGGAGCTAGCCCGTCCGAAGTATTAGTAACTATAGTATCTTCTTCTATATTATCTTCTTTATAATCAGATATTATATCTATTTTACCTAGGTCTCCTATAGGACGAAGGGGGGCCTCTAGAGGTCGAGGGTTAAGATTCGAATTAGCTATAATAAGGATATAAGTAAGGTTATTTTTAGTATAAAAAAATTTTTAGGACCTAAAAAACCTAAGGATATCTTTATACCGAGGTATCCTTATAAACCTACCTAAAAAAATCGGGACCGAAGGATTTAAGGATTTAGCCAAGGTATTCTTATAGAGCGTATCCTTGTATCGAGGTTTTTCTGTAAAGTCGTGCTGATCTCTCCCTGCGTCCGTTTGAGCGACCGACCGGAGTGGCCAAAAGCATTTAATGCGATTTTTCATTTTCTTTCTTTTCTATTCAGTGACTCCGTGGTAAAAGCAGCTTGCCTTCCTTTCTTTTGTTAGACGAGTCTGAAAAGAGATCGGAATTATTTTGCCGTGTTGCAGTCCTCAAATCGACATGGAGTAAATAATCGAGGAAGCGCGGATCTTTCGTCAAAAAAGACTTTGTTGGTTCTCGAATACCTGCAGGTAGAAACTTCTACTAATCGGCGTTCGAAATGAGTTGATTTGAGTTGAGTAGCTGTATTTACTCAACTTAACTCGAGTAGTATTTAGACTACTTAACTTAACTAGCCAAGTACTTAAGTTAAGTTAAGTACCTACTACTTAAGTACTACTTACTCTTACAGAATATGTCGGGCCTAGTATCAGGTAACCGGTGCCGGTCCAACTATTCAGATTTAGCACAACCCCTTATATACTATATTTATAAATTCCGGAATAGGTGATAATAGTTTAACCTACTATTAGTTACTATTTATAGTACTATTCGGGTTCTTGAGTACTACTCAACTTAATCCAACTTAACTTAACTTAACTTAACTCAAGGTTCGGCATCTGGAATTCCATTCTATTCTAGGACCCCCTTGTGGAATATTCCGTTCCAAATAGTATAAGTGTTAGAATATTCCGTTCCAAAGGGTGGAATATTTGGAATTCCAATTGGAATTCATCACGTGACACGTAAAAAAGTAGTTCCGGTCCGAGAGACCAATAGGAACCCTAGCAGTAGTATTAGTACCCCTACACATCTTACTAGGACGCGCAAAAGAGCCTCAAATACTCACATTTGCGTCTCCTAGACTAGCGGCACACGTAGTCCTAGACTGCCGGTACAGGTAATATAGTACAAACACTATACGGAGGGTAGAGCCACTCGGATTCACCTTAGTCACATACAGGTGCACGTGACGCCGATAGTTAATTAGGTGTAGGCAATAATCACAATTTCAGTCCTCACTCTACCACAAATAGAGCTCTCTTATTAGTTGAATAGTAATATATATATATACCTTGGAATTCCAAATTCCAAGGCCTCAACCCTTGGAATATTCCGTTCCAAATTAGAGAGCCTTTGGAATATTCCACCTTGGAATGGAATCTTGGAATCCGTGGAATCGTATT
>LT855418.1:1662314-1723960 GCA_900184765.1 Hymenoscyphus fraxineus
GGCTTCGACGTGGGGGAGGAGGCGGCCGACGGTGTGTAATCTCTTCTCCAGAGGATCATTAGGGAAAGTCATACACGACACCGGAGAAGTCTCCGTCATCCCATAGCAGATCGTGAGACCATCCAGATTCAACTCTTTCGTCAGTCGCGACATGAGATGACTCGGTATGCTACTCCCCGCCGCGATCCCCGTGCGCAGATACTGGAATCCTTCTCGTGAGATCTTGCCGGAGGAGAGGAGTTCGAGGTATGCTGTGAACATGGTAGGGACGCCGTATAGACCTGTCGCTTTCTCTTCTTGCACGGCTAAGAGCGTGGCGACGGGGTCGAAAGCTGGGGCTGGGAAGAGGATGGTGGAGCCGTGGGTTGCGGTTGCCATGTAGCCCAGGATGGAACCGAAACAGTGGAATAATGGTGGTGGACAGCAGATTATGTCTTTGGGTGTTAGACCCATTCGACTGCCGATTTGGAAGCCGTTGTTGAGAATGGAACGGTGAGTTAGCGAGGCGGCTTTGGGGGCGGACGTGGTGCCGGATGTAAATTGGATGTTGATTATATCATCTGGTGAAAGTGGCGAGTCGGGGGTTACTTTCATGCTCGAGGTGCTTTTGTCGAACAGTGACAGAAATGGAATGGTTGCTCTGAGAGTTGAGGTCTCAATTCTTCCATCTGAGTTGTCTACTAGAAACAAATTCTTCAGCGATGGAACAGTAGGAGATTGCAAGTTTCCTCCACATGCAAGGTCTGGCACCAGTTCCTTCAGAAGTGACATATTCTCTCTTGAAGGTTTGAAAGGAAGATTGGTTTCTGTTCCAATGATCAAGTGAGCGGCGTCAAGATGTGTAAGCGCCGCAATAACCTGAGGGGCATTGAAAGAAGGATTTAAAGGTACCTATAATAAAGTCAGCTAGCTGATATGATATAAAATCATATAATTATTTCGAAGATCTCCAAACCCAAGGAAGCCACTCAAAAGAAACTCGCTAAAACAAAACACATACCAAAATCGCCCCCAACTTCCATATAGCATAACTAGCAACCGCAAACTCCCACCCATTCCCCAAACTAACCGCAACTCTATCCCCCTTCCTCACACCTCTATCCTGCAATCCCATCGCCATAGAATTGCTCAGGTGACACAAATCCCCATACGTGATCCTACTCAAATTGGGTGCAATTCGACTAGCTTCGTTTCCCGCTGTCTCCTTAATGCAAGCTCCATTCTCCATTCCAGTTTGAACTGGATTGGAAGCACTAGCCCTCGAAATAACAGCCAACCCATCCCAATTCTCCCCCGCAACACTCTCAAAATGCTCCGGTATCGTCTGCGTAAGAAGCGGTGGCTTTTCATAGTATCAGCCCGAGTTCCTATCCCCTTTCTTCATCATCTCAAACCTTACAGAGTCATGAAAAACATACCTCGTTAGGGCCCTTACAATAAGACTGTGTAAGTAACCCTCTCCTTCCACTTCCCCTTAGCTCACATGAGAACACCCTCGAACTGGAGCCCAATTCCCGATTCCCGCTCGAGAGCTGGAAAATTGAGGGCCTCCGAGAATGGAGAGTCCTGATGAAAATGGTTCGAAAACCCATCCTTGATTTGATACCCATCCCCGGGGGCAAAGGGCAAGAAGGATTCCCTCTTATCCCTCTCATCCCTCTCATCCCAAAGAAATAACCCACAAGACCAACGAAATAAAGCGTAAAGATTTCTCCCTTTCTCTCTCTCCTTATTCTCTAAACTCTTCCTCAAACCCCCAAACTCCCAACCCCATTCAAAACCTCCCACCCAACAACCAAGTATTTATTCACTCACCCACACCAACCCCACGTCCTACGTCCTACTGCGTCAAACCCCGCAATTAACCGGCAGTAACCAACTGACTCAAGAACACTTCTCACTAGCACTCCCCCCCATATGCCTCAAAATCATAGTCTGGAGTCTGGAGTCCAAGTCGAGGACAATCACACGAGGTTGAGGATAGGAATACAGAGATCCCGAAGGTAGCTTGAGGTAAGACCGTTGTACCAATACTTGAATGCAGTACTTAAGCTTCCGACCGGTATTACCCTTGAGAGTGGTACAGAAATACCACGCCAAGCCCGTACCCTTCCCTGTCCCTCCCGTTGTCGGCCCGCTTGTAGCCCGGTACCTATTTGTAACGGCAAAAGTCCAGTTTACTTGCACAGAGGGAAAAAGGTACTCTATGAGGTAGCAAATCCATACGAGTACATACCTAGCAATCCTCCATCTACTTGTGTTGGCTATACCCTATCTTCAAACTGCCTCTGAGATTCCGGTAAAAACAAACGGTAAAATACTTATACCTGCTTTCACAAGGTCTTCAGATGAGATAGGATAAATCTAAAGCCGGTGGACACCAACAAAAAAACGTAGTCGCGAATCACGAATAGGTAGACAGACTATTTCATTCCATCTACCAGCTCGAGCATCTATTCCGCCCAGCTTTCCATTGAAATCCTCGCCTTGACCGATCCCCAAAGACACGGGACATCTATTAAACCCCATCAACCCCCTTCCGAAAACTAACACACAAGGATTCAGCTCTTGAAAAACTCGTGTCCCCATATCTGTTCACCCCCTTTCTTCCCTCCATCCCTCAGTACCCTCCCTCCCATTGATCCAAGAAAACAAAAACCAGGGCTTTTCGATTCCCAAGTGTAAACGACCTTTTCCTATTTCCAACAATCCCAGTTCTCTTACGAATCGACAAAGTATTACACCCGGATCCAGAAACTGGCGTGTTCAAACAAATAAACAAGCCCCTTCCCACTCAAAAACTCCTCAATGAAACCTCCCTAAACTCTAGATTCCATGCGCAACAAAAGGACAAAAGGAAAATAGAAAGAGGCAAAAACTCCGTTCTGTGCTCGCTCACTCGCTGATAAGACCGCGTGTTGCTACTGGGTGACCGAAATTGGATGCCATATCGCTAATGCAATCAAATTAAATGGGTACGATGAAGGGGGCGTCGATGATGTAGACGACGCATGTGGGCGAGTCGGATAATATACAATGAGATGGTCCTAGAGAGGACGTAGGGTTCGTGAGAGTAGCAATCCCTCTATTCGATGATTATTCCGATGTGCCTGAGATGTTCTGGTTTCCAGGTTCCTGCGGGTATTATTAGTCGGAATGTTGGAGAAATAGAAGATGAATACATACCCTCAAATTCGTGCTTCACGAAAGCTCCAGGGTCATCGTACTCTCCAGCGCCCATTTGTTGAACACCTGGACTGAAAGCTGTAATGGGCAAAACGACCACGTCTCCAACCTTTCTTGAAGTCTTCATTCCTGTAAATTCTCTCCAAGTGATGTTGCTCTTTGAACCAGACAGATCAAAGTATCGCTCGTCGTTGAAGAAATCGAAAATAATATCCGTCCATACGGCAGGTCCAGTAAATTCAATGACATCCTTGTCCCCATTCTTGTCTTCGAAAACCTTCAACGAACCCTCCTTTGCCCTTTTCAATGTCTGTTCTGTGATGTTGGCCACGATTTCTCTTAAGACTGGATGTCCTGGTTTGGATTGAATGGTCCATTGACAGAATTGGATTCTACGAGAATACCACTCTGCCCAATCTTCGCGGTCTGGGTCCGCCTCAATGCCGATAACCAAACCAATTTTATTTCTAGGAACATTGTCTGGAAGCCATTCAGAAGCGGATTTGAGAGCGTGAGTATCGATATCGGAATAAATGCCACCTCTGGCCAGCAGAATCAGGTAGCGAAAGAAATCAGCTTTCAACACCGGAACTGGAAGAACGTTATAAGCCTCGAGCACTTCTGGCACGGATGCATACAGGTGGCGTATCAGATGAACTGCGACCTGATCCGTGATGACTTCGTGAATGAAGCCCGGATGCTTCTCTGACCAGCTTGCCTCTGCTGGACGGAAATTCTCCCCAAACTCTCCTGACGCCGGTGTATATTTCCAAGTCTGCCAAATATAGGCTGGGAACTTGGCCTCGACATCATATTGAAATTGGTATGCCAACTTCTCCCGTAATGAGGCTTTAGTGAAATCTACCAATGGCTTCTGAGATGCCTCCCCCTGTGTAGCAGCCATCTTGTCTGAGCCACTCGAGGCAGGCGTTGTTGAACCTGCCTTTGCTGATTTGTCCCCTTTAACGGATTTGTGCGCAGTATCGCTGGATGTCGAATGTTCTTGATATGGATGTGGGGAGGGATGCGATCGAGTGACGAGGTAGATCATGGTCAAGAAGACCGCCGCAGCTATCAGAGCTCTCTTGAATGTGAGCATGGTGAGCACTGAGACGTGGTCAGATGCAGATGGCGAGGGTTCAATGTCGACACTTGACCGTTGTCAAGGTCGTCTTCGTTGGGCGAGACGGCAGAAGATGGTCGAGTTGCAGTTAGGGGAGAGAAGGAAGATCCGTTGGTGTACTCCTGTACGGATGCATACGGTACAAGTGCTGCGACGTACGACGCTACGTAAGGTGTATTTCGTATTGTGCTGACTGTAAAGGCTAGAGGAGGCCAGAGCCCTGGAATTGGAAGCTAAGACGGACGGGGGGCGCCTTGACCGGTGCCAAGAAGGGATGTGCACTTCCAGTCTTTCCAGTCTTTCCAATGATTACTGGGAGCCGTCCACGGGTCGTTTCAACATCCAGGGCAGCCGCCGGGAACGTAAAAGGTAAAAAGATAGGAACCGATGACGACGATCCAAGATTCCGGGTACGAGTATGCGGATGTTGACAGCCTCTTCAATCACCACTGCGATGCGACTTGTTGGTTTAGAGGCGATGATGAATGGCAAAACTCTCACACGATCTTTTCTTTTTACTCCGTGTCGTTTCACCAGATACTCGCAAAGGCCGCTCTTACTGCACCCGTCAGAGAAGGATCGACTCCATTCTTTAGGGGGACCCCAATCTGGAAAGGGCAGGAGTCAGGACAGGCCATCGAGCCCCGGCGAGGTACCCGCAACCCTAAAAATAGGATGGTCCGCTTTCGGTATGCAAACTCCTGACCACTACTGAAGAAAAGATGCAAAAATATCTTCTCTGCACTGGAATCCCTCCTCAATTGCTCTGCTGCCAGTACTGACCGATCCAAACATGTGAAGGAGAAAAACCTATAGATGGCCACGTCATGAGCAGAAAGGCTCTCAGACTGGTCAAACACTCCTCGCAGCTTCCCCGCGCATCGGGAACAGCTTTTCTTCTTTTGACACGCATGGAAGTCCCAGTAGTGATGAGGTTCCCACAAGCTTTCTACCGGTGGCTGAAATCTTCACGACTCTCACATCTTTGAAACTCCGTACGTGCAGTGGTTCCCTTACGTAAGCATTCCTGACCTGTGGGATGAGCTTTTGTTTTTCGGCGAGTAATCTTCCTCTGCTCGTAACAAGATACGAGGACCAAGTACTCGACTCACTTCACGGGTTGAGAGCAGAATACTTCTCCACTACAATAAGTCCTGTTTTAGAAGTAGTAACCTCCTTCTAAAAGAGCTTCTTTGAGTTCTTGGAATCATTATCAAACCCGAGTACATTTCTCGAACAGCCAGCAACTTAAGTGTGGCAATCTTGACGTAAGAATGATTTAAGTAATACCGGAACCGTCCATAAGGTTATTCTTCTAACGAGTTTAATGTATATTACGGAGGTACCTCCAACAAACACTCTATATAACACAACCCTGTAACAAAATCCGAGAACATATCCACATCTTCTGGATAACTTAAAAAGCTGGGCAGATCAAAATGCTTGGGTTCGTCTAATCTCTTCTTTGTTTCTTGGAAAGAAACGCTAACTCGGTTAGGAGAGTCAACCCCCTACTTCACAAGAGAAAGCTTGCTTTAAGAATGCGAGAAACCTGGATAATAGGGAACGCACTCCAGAGCCGCCTGTATTGCATATAGGTGTAGGCAGAAAATTTGAAACGAATGTGCTATCAACTTTGCTTTGTGGCAGCATCAAAGTAACCTTGGTCATTGCTAACCTTGGACTCCGTCAAAGTAGAACAAGCATCACCTAGATCTCCAACAAACCCACACAAAGTCCCCATCCAGACCCTCAAAACACAAATCTATTCTCAAAAAACATACCTCAGTCCAAAAACAGATATTCTTCTAAAACCCACAACTCAATCCCTAATAAACCATTAAATCCAAAGCCATCCAACCATTTTGGCCTCAGGTAACCAACTTTAAGGCACAATACACGTGACATTCAACATCAGCAACAATTTCATCCAATGAATATATACCAATCTCAACCCATCACCATCTAACCTCCTCCAAACCCCCCCAAAATGACCGACGCAGCCCGCTGGAAAGCAACAATCTACATCGGCGGTCTCTCCCCTTTAGTAAACACCGACAACCTCCAAGCCGCCTTCCTACCATTCGGTGAGATCACAGATGTTTCGATCCCGTGAGTCCTCCCCCTCCATCCATCCACCTCAACAATATTTGCCCAACACCAAAACCAAACCACAACAAAAAACAAACAGATGAACTAACAAGTGTAGCAAAAACGACACCCCCAACCCCCAAGACCCCCACCGAGGCTTCGGCTACGTCGAGTTTGAAAACGCAGACGACGTCAAAGACGCGATCGATAACATGGATCAATCCGAGTTATTCGGTAAGGTGATTAAAGTGTCGGCTGCGAAGCCGCCGAAGAATGTGAATGAGGGGTTGGGAAGTAAGACGGCTTTGTGGGAACAGGTATGTTTATCTTTAAATCTAAGTTTTATTTTCTTTTATTTTCTTGGTGTTTTGAGGGGAGATGTGTTGTTTTATGTTTGAAGGGCATTTATGGGCATTTGTTGATGTTCTATGGTAGGAGGGCTGGCTGGCGGAAAATGCTGTGAGTGAGGAGGATAAGTTGGTTACTGAGAGGGCGAGGGCGGGTGTGGAGGAGAGACCGGAGGATCCTATGCAGGGACTTGAGGGGTTGGATGTTGCTGGTCCTAGGCCGGAGTAGAGGCTATTACTGTATCGTCTTTGAAAGGGATTGTAGGTGCATGGTATTGGCGTTCTGGGAGCTTGGAAGGAGTGCAAAATAGGAGTTTTATGAGGACGTAATAGCACGTATTGAAAAAAAGGAAAACACAATGGCACATCTGGTCGACGTCTTCCTTCGTATTGATAAAGCATACCAGTATCAGTACGAGTACTACTTTGATTTGTACACTTCCACCACCGGTATCCATCCATCCCTTCCACTCTCAATGCTCTCTCTGTTCAGCCTTTCCCTTACGGTATCATGTTCCCAGTTCGAAAGATCCCTATCTTTCTGCCCTGATCATCCTCCCCCCGCAAAGCAAGATCTACTCCTTTCTGTTTTGACGGGTAAGACGCATCTGCTTATCGACCACCAATTTCCGGCCCAGAGAGTAAACGGCAAATCCCACAGCAACACCCACGACCACACCTATATCCCAATTAGCACCGCCGTCTCCTCTGGAAATCCTTGGCTGGATTCACATACCGAGGGGAATCAACTCGGGGGGGATTTGCTTAAGTCTTCGTAGTCGCTGGGAGATGGTGTGTGCTGAAGCATGCTGTATTAGAACAAAAACCCTACATCACATATATCCCAATGTTATATTGGAGAATCGCCCGTGGGATACGTACCGGTGTGCTCCTCCTTCTGTGAAATTCACCACTCTGGTCAGCGAGCACGAAAATGGGGCGTCGGATGCCCATTGAGAGGACTTACGGGCACAGGTCTCAACATCCTCTTCGTGGGCTGGAACATTCTGAGGGCGGCGGTTCGCTGCATGGTGGGCTGGCTGTTTCTGGCCGTGTTCAATGGTGGTTCTTCGTGGTCGTAGAGGTTCTAAATATGGTTTGTCGACTAAATGATTTCCAAGGTCCACGGAACTGCCCGGGTTAACGATTCGCCGGGTCACGTGGGATAACTTGGCGTTGAGAGCTTCTCATTTTGCTGGAGTAGAAATTGCAGCTGTTCACTGATTTCCTTGCCCGTTTCCATTTCCATTTCCATGCTCATTTCATACCTCTCTTCATTTTGTCAATTGGTATAAAAAGTGTATATAACCATAAGACTCTTGATATCAAAAGTCTAGCTCCATATCAACTAACGAGCTGCTTCAAGTCGCTTTTAGCCGCGATCAATTTCTGGTGCCGTGGAAGTTTCCGCTGCCATCTCCAGCACTGCAGGGGCAATTGCAATCAGGCTAAATGTATAAAGGCAAAGGCATTACTTCATAAGGCCCGTAACCAACCGATTGGATGCTTCGCATCTGTACAGGCCCGTCGACGCAGCTGTGCAGATATGACCCGTCGTTTGTATTTATCCGGAACGACCCCTCGATGTAAAAGTGCTTTTTGATAGCACCAACGACGATATCGTAGGTGAAAGTCCACGTTAAGATTGAAACGAGAGGGTCAAGAAGGATCCAGTTTTGGGGGTTAGAGGCACCGGGAAAAGTCGAGCATGGCAGTACGCGATCCATGGATGGCCGGCCATTGGTGTGGATGAGAGAATTGGCGGGGCACCTGCACCAGAATGTACCTGGTATTCGCAATCACCAAAACCCGGGAAGGAAACACATCAGATTGTCACGAGTGTGGCAGTCGTCGGTCGCTCTTGCCGTTTGGTAAACCTTAGACAATTGCGTTTGCATATATATCAAGGTCTCCCTCTTCGCCTCCCTGAAAATGATCCTGTGCATGTTACCCAAAGTTTCACTTACACCACTTACAACCTCACCAACCATCCGGGTAGCATCGTTCATGAAATCTACCCAACTTCGCGTGTTCACACGGTATGCTCAAATTGCCCCTCTCCAACCCCACCATCCACCCCACCATCTGCTGGCACAAAAACTTACTCTGAGGGGTATATTAGTCCATCGTCATTCCTTCGACTAGCATCTGCTGTGCCCCGCCCTCTAGCCATTACCCCGCCACGAGCTTCAATCCCAACTCCAGCAACAAAGAGAAACCACTTTCAATCCAGATTTTTCGCATCCACAGCAATTATGGCGACTTCTACTCCTCAACTCAAGCTTAACAGCGGTTATGACATGCCACAAGTTGGTTTCGGTCTATGGAAGGTTGATAATGCAACTTGTGCCGATACTGTTTACAATGCCATCAAGGTTGGATACCGTCTGTTTGATGGAGCCTGCGGTACGTTCAACACATAAATACAATGGGATTCAAACTGATTTCAAGTTTGCAGATTACGGCAACGAAAAGGAGGTCGGAGAAGGTATTGCTCGAGCAATCAAGGATGGACTTGTTAAGCGCGAGGATCTCTTCCTTGTCAGCAAACTCTGGAACTCCTTCCACGATGCCGATCAAGTAGAGAAGATTGCCCGAAAACAACTTGCGGACTTGGGTATCGATTACTTTGATCTCTACCTCATCCACTTCCCAGTTGCTCTCAAATACGTTGCTCCTGAAGTCAGATATCCACCAGGATGGAACTACGAGGGTGACAAGGTTGTGCTCAGCAATGCCACCATCCAGGAGACATGGCAAGCCATGGAGAGCTTGGTTGAGAAGAAACTTGCCAGATCCATTGGTATCTCGAACTTCCAAGGTGCTTTGATTTTGGACTTGCTACGATATGCCAAGATTCGACCTGCTACTCTCCAAATTGAGCACCACCCATATCTCGTCCAACCAACACTCCTCCAACTCGCCGAGGCCGAGGGTATTAAGGTCACTGCATACTCGTCGTTTGGTCCTCAATCATTCATTGAGCTTGGCTGGGACAAGGCGAAGGATACTCCAGTTCTCTTCGAGCATTCCGTCATTACCTCTTTGGCTGAGAAGTACAAGAAGACTCCTGCCCAGATTCTTCTCAGATGGGCCACGCAACGTGGGTTGGCTGTCATTCCTAAGAGTAACAATGAGAAGCGTCTGCAACAGAACTTGGAGGTTACTGGATTCGACCTGGAGAAATCTGAATTGGAATCTATTAGTGCTTTGGACCGCCATCTCAGATTCAATAACCCAACTGATGTTAGTAAAATTTCTGAATCATGTGGTCCCAATGCTAATGACATATATAGTACCTCGGAACATTGCACATTTTTGCATAGAGTACAGTACATATGGTTGAGATGCGGAATAGGCAATGCTTCATGACCTTGTATTCTTAGCCAGTAATTCTAGACTTGACAGCCGAGAAGTGAGATGAGTTGAGGAAATGATATCCACGTTGCACTTCCATTTATTCATATGTATATTTTTCGACATGTATCTGAAGTATCTCTCTAGCTGTGACTAATCTAGACAGAGCCTGTGATCTTTTGCGACCTCCCAAACTCCCTTGCCAGTGCGCCATACACCGTGCTTCTCATAACAATCAATCCTCATTTCCAACATCCTTCCATTCCTTCCTATGATACTCTTACAAACGCTGTGACTCTGTTAGCATCCCTTCTCCAATCCCTCCACTACAGACAAATATAGGCAAAGACTTACTAGCATCAATCTGCATGACCTGAGGTAAAGTCAAGCGGACCTTATTCCGATACAACGTCGGATTCCTCAACTGCAGCGGATTCCCCTCGAAATAGACGGTATTCAACTTCTTCTTCTCCCGCAGCTCGCTCTCCACTTCGGCGAAGTCGGCGATCTGGTTGTAGCTTGCCCATACCTCTTCTAGCTCCTCGAGTTGTTTGAGGCCGACCAGGCTGCTGATTTGGTTGTTGCTGATGTCTAGCACGCGGAGGCCTGGGACGGATTCTAGCCCCGTGAGGGTGGTGAGGGCGTTGTGTGAGATGTAGAGCTCTTCTAGTGAGGGGGGGAGGTTGGAGATCTCCCGGATGCGGTTACTTTGTATCGAGAGGATTTTGAGGTTCTGTAGTGGAGAGAGGTTGGTGATTTCGGTGATTTTGTTCTTGCCGAGCCAGAGCTCTTCGAGGCCCGTTAGGGTGTCGAGGTTCTCGATTGTGCGGATGCGGTTCGCGGCCAGCTCAAGGTTCCGGAGCTGGGAGAGCCCGTCGAGATTCTCGATTTTGGTGATCTTGTTTTGGACGAAGTAGAGGTCCGTTAGGGAGGTGAGGTGCGAGATCTTTTTTATGTGCTTGATTTTGTTGAAGGAGAAGTCGAGGCTGGTGAGCTTGGTGAGGTCTTCGAGTCCCCGGATGTGGGCTATTAGGTTGTCGTAGAGGTCGAGTTCTACGAGTGTGCTGGCGAGACAGGAGAGCCCTTCTATCTCGGTGATGGTGTTTTGGCGGAGGCAGAGTCGGGTCACGGCGTTGAAGCGGGAGAGCCGTAGGGAGGGGATGGAGGATACGCGCGAGTGGACGCAGTCGATTTCTTCTGTGTCGAGGGGGTAGTCGTCGAGGAGATCTGAGGTGGGATGTTGTCAGTACTTGGATTTGAGATGTTTGGTTAAGTATGGGCATGGAGTTGACCCCGCGATGCGGTATGGGAGGACCAAAACTAACCCTCGTCTGCTTCTATTTTCTCTCCTTCGAGCACTTGTTCCTCGTCTGAATACTCCGGGTCGGATATGGCCTCTGGGTTTACCAGCTCGGCTTTCTTCTCTAGTCGTAACTTGCCATCCCAGCCACTGCTACTTCGGGGCGTGGTACTACCTTGAGGAGAGTCCGCCTCATGGCCTTTCGCATCGTCGCCGTTAATGGAGATGTGTGATGACGCCGTCGTTTCTTTCTCCGAGGAAGGCATTGCGAGATATTCGTGTGTGGGGGTCAAGAGTTGAGTTGTTGAAATTATTTCGTCATAAGGTCATTGTGGTTCTAGTTTTGTTTGGAATGGGAGGGTCTGCGGGGGCAAAAGTTTCCAGGGGCCCGATTTCGATGACAGAGCGGGGCAGCGGCGATGAATGGTTTTCCTGGGGTGCAGTACTCGAGTACTCATACACTTTCCTTCCCTTTGATTCACGCCAATCGAGGGACTTTCAACAACTCAACGTGCGCCGTGATGCGATGGCATGAACCAACGTGGGACGTTGTGGGAGGGACAACACGATGCTTAATATTTCCTTTTCACCACGGGCTAAATTTGGAGGTGTTCTTCAACAACGATGCATGTCCCGGTCAACTCTCCCTTTCACATCCCCAATTATAGGACCCTCGAAGGCGATACCTTGCAGGCAATTGATGCGTCGTGAATCATATTTATATGCATATGCCAATCGCCGTAGGATTCACACGGCTCTAGTACCTCCTATTGTGTTTGGATCGTTAGTGGTCACGTTATGGACATGGAAATGTCTCATGATGATTCTTTTTCAGAATAAGATCATTTATATGCCCGGTTTGCCACCAAATGCCAGACGAGAAAGGATTGAGGATTATAAGAATCAATGTGGAGGGGTCGTTTGGCGTGAGGAGAAGATCAAGTCTCTGGATGGTACTCGTATTAGTTTGTGTATTGCCGGTGTGGAACACGGGGGTAACACTTTAACGAATTCCCCTTTGAAGACGGTTTATATTTTGTACTTCCAAGGTTGCTCTCTCTACCTTTTCTCTTCTTCTTGTATTTCTATATTTTGGTTAAGGGCTTAAGCTAAGTGGCTACAGGAAATGCTTCCTCCCTACCACCCCGTCTCCCATTCCTCTCACCCATCCTCCGCATCCTCAAACAGCGAGCTGTTGCCTCCAACCATCCCATCAAATACGTCCTAGTCTGCTGCAGCTACCGCGGGTACTGGACCTCCAATGGTCGTCCCTCAGAAAAAGGTATCGCACTCGACGCCCTAGCTTCTCTACAATGGATAGCAACCCAAGCAACTTCCTCACCCACAAAACCCACTCCCTTCATAATCTGGGGCCAAAGTATCGGCGCAGGCGTAGCCTCAGCACTCACCTCCTCCTTCCCCGCCTCCCTCTCAAAATCCCTCCCCCTCAAGGCTCTAATCCTCGAAACCCCGTTTCTTAGTATCCGTGCCATGTTACAGACTCTCTACCCGCAAAAATGGCTTCCGTACCGATATCTGTGGCCCTTTCTACGGAACCATCTTGATGCGGAGAAGGCGTTGGGGGTCATGAGTGAGAGGTGGGGAGAGAGAGGGGAGAAGACTCCGAAGGTCTGGATATTGCAGGCGGGGAGGGATGAGCTTGTTCCTGCTGGGCATGCGGAGAGGTTGGAGGGGAGGTTTAGGGAGGTGGGTGTTGGGGTTGAGAGGAGGGTTATTGGGGGGGCTTTGCATACGGAGGTTTTGGTTAGGGCGGAGGGGGTGAGGGCTGTTGTTGAGGCTGTTGAGGAGGTTGCGAGGGAGGGGTGGGAGGTGGAGAAGGGATGATAGAGGTGTAGAAGGGGTGATAGAGGTGTAGATGATGTTTTTGATACAAGAATGGTGGGATGTGGTTAAGAATGCAGTGCCTTCATCCTTTGAGTTTTAGAAAGTTAGAAGTGTGGTCTGGATTTTGCTGAGACTTGACTACCACCAAGCGATTCATTCTAGCTTCTATAACTATCCGTCACTATGTGTTTCTCTTTGTGTAGCATGTGTAGCCTGCGTGCTCAGTTAATTTTCCAAGCACGCTTATGTTGTGACCTCACGTTCCTTGGAGTCTCGCTTAAATTCTGAGTACAGGCAAGCACCCCACACCATCCAGACTTTCCCAGACACCAAGTATCAAGTCTCATATACAACGCTACAATTTCTTCTGATGAATACAACTCTTGGGATACAAACGCTGTATATCAATCTATATTTCGCCTTCAAAATCTCAAAATGTATAAAGCAATAACTTTACCCTAACATTACCTCTCGCTTCACGCAAAGTCCCTCTCACCTTGGCCTGAACACGTAATTGAAAAGGGTACAAACCGCTGCACATCTAGACAACTGTCCTGCGTAAGCTGAATCAACCGTGGTAGACTCAGGATGTCAGATTCTTGATTATTGGGAGGGGCTGAATTTTGTCGCGTGAAAGTGTGGTGATACAACACATAGTACTTGCGGACAGAAGATGTTTTGAGCATATACGCTGTATTTATAAAGTCGCAAATGTCCTGGTTCTCCTATTGAGAATGGATATAGCACCTTTTCAGTAAGGTCCTGAGAAACTCGGATGATGAGTGATCGGGGCTGCCTCAAATAGCAGATGGAATGTTGGTTTGTTACTTGATTGATTAACTGAGGGTTCAAGGGGGAAGACACAGTGGAAACATGGAAAAAGTTTCGATGTAATCAGAGCATAATATCTTTAGCCAATTGAAGGTTTGTGTTTTTTGTTGTATCATTATTACTCTACATACTCAAGTGTAATGATTGCCCGGCTTCCAGAGAATCTTTTGAAGGAATTCGGTAGGAGTATATGCTTGCTTCTTCTTCTTCTTCCCCAACTATACCTCGAACCCAGGACCAAGGGTTTGGAACTTTTCTCCACCAAATATACCTCATCACCCACTGTCTTCCTCAGCCAGACTCTATCAAATCTTGTGCCCTTCGTCGTTCTGAGTTTCCCAAGGAAAATCCAACCATATAACCGAGCTCTCCACATCTTCAATTTGTGTGGAAAATCCACTCCCGGGTAGGGTCGTGACGAAGCCAGTCATCGAAGTCATGGTCTTCCATGACTTTGTCCTTTCCCCTCGTGAGAGCATCATACTCCTCACCCATGACAATCTTTTCCAGTCTCTCCTCTCTTGCTCTTAGTTCCGTTTCGTAGATTTCTCTATGCTCGAAGACCACGTACTTGCTCCACTCGTGTACCCAGAAATCCTTCAGTCCTTTCAGCACCGTCAATATCTGCATGGTTTTCCTGAGAACTCTTTGCTGGTTCCTACGATCATCATCGGGGCTACTGAAATAACTGAAGGAAAGAGTCAACGTAGGGAGATTGGCTGATCCTCTGAGTAACTCAACCGCTCTGAGCCATGAGAGATAGCTCCTGGCGGCTTCTCCAAAACAGGGGTATTCGGGGTGTGCGATGACAATCTCCAATCTTCGCAACTTGTTGATGTTGGACCGTCCAATGTTGTTCAGGAATAACTCCACCTCTTGCGTGTTGTTGGAGGTTATCCGTCTCCTGTCCTCCAAGCCGCGTACACCTATCCTTGGCATAACCACAAAACTGTTTTTCGAGAAGAAAATCGTGGACGCCTCGGTTTTCATCTGTTTGGAAACCAGGAAGAGCGAGCGTATGATGAGGTGGTTATCGCATCTTTCAGCCAGGCATTGGGTTGAAGCGGCGGTATGGCTACTCCTGCATGCTGCCACTCTACAGGATGTAATGCTTTGAGGCATGAAGTAGCCCCAGCGTGGATGCCAAAAGACCTCTTCGTTGTCGGTTACCAGTCCTGTATATTCTAGTATGCGTAAACGCACTTCGACGCTCAGATCGTTCCAACGATGGAATGTTGATGTAGGAGAACGACCAGTGATTCGATCGTGAACTGCGTCTGCGAAGGCCTGGAGACCCTTATTGTGGTATTTAGCAAGACGAATTCCAAAGGTATCGAGGATTGGCAGGTCATAGAGAGGTGTCACTACCGCATTAGCTGTGGCAGCGTCGACGCAATCGCACAGAAGTTCGAGTTCGAGGGTTGGTTGTGCGTGTTCGGCAAGTCTGCTTGCAACCTCCGCCCAGACCTGGATGAGTTTTGCATCCTCTGGTTTCGCGATATCCAAAGGCTCCATGTGCTTAGAATGGAATGGCTCGCAAGAATGATGAAAATGAAGATCGTTATCCTCTTGCTCCTCCTCATCGTCCGAGCTTCCTGTTGATTTCTGAGGCCCCAACCCTTTCGCGAACCTCTCAGGACAGTGACAAGCCCTAATCTCAACAATGAGATATGTTACAGCCGAGAGAGCGCGATCCGAGAGCCGAGACAATGCTCGAAGTCCTCCATTGCCACTTGCATGTACCTGAATCCAATTGGAAGAGTAGAACTCGTCTATGATCTCTTCAGAGATCGCGCGGGACACCAGCAACAAGCTCGACACCAGCTCATATATCCGGAAGGGGGTCGGTCCAGGGGCGGGATTGAGACGTACTATACTGTTGTGGTCTGTTGTATCATTGCCAAAGCTTTGAAGGCCCGCCTCGTAGTATATTTGCATCCGAACCTTGTATGGGAGGCTGAGAAAGTTGACTGGCTTAGGCGAGGTGCCCAGAGGTTGATGGTCTCTTTCATCCGATTGATGAACGAGATGGGAGGGCTGGGAGTCCATCTTTGTCTGTGTGTGGGTGGTGGGTTTGCGGATGAGAGTAGAGGAGATGGTATTGCGCAAAAATAACAGTGTGGTGTTGTGTGCCGAGATCGGTGTTGACTTAAACCGACGCGTATTCTCGCTTAGGTATGTCGGAACAGGAAGGTCCGAATAACAGCCGCTCTTTGATTCACTCTTTGTTTTTCCCATAGTTCTAAGCATAGTGTGAATGTTCAAGTCGAGTTTTATAGTGAATAGTTTTACACGTGATAACCCTCGGTACGAATGAACAGGGGCATTTAATATATACTTTATAATAAAGAATATATTAATATTCCATATATTAATAATAATATTACTCTAGTAACTTTATTAATTTTATTTATTATTTAACTCTTAGAACTATACTATCTATTAATATAGAAGAAATAGTTAGTAGAATATTTATATAAAACTTAGTAAATAATACTTTTCTAGAGAAATAAAGTAAAGAGTTTTAGAATATATCTTTTAAATATAAACTATTTATATAATTACTTATATAAAATATACTTATTATTATTATATAAGATAAATAGTAAAATTAATTTAGATAACTAGTTTTCTTACTTAAATTATTTATAGAATATTATTTTAATTAACTTTAAATTATATAATAAATAATACTTTTATAAATATTTCAAATAATTAATTATATAAATAGTTCCTTATTTTCTAAATCTTTATAGAATTGTAAGGGTATTTAATATAATATACTTCTATAATATTATTCTTTTAAAAATAAGAGTTATCTATATTAAATAAATACTTTCCTAGTATTTATTATAATAAAAACACTAAAGTAGTTAGCTAAAGAATATTTCTAGGTAGGTACTATTATTTAGATAATTAGAATATTAATTTCTAGAAGTACCTTTTTAATTATTAATAGAAATAAAAATCTTAGATTAATTAGCTATAAAGTGTTTAATTCTAATTAATATTAGAGTATAAATAGAATAAAGGTTAAGTTAATACTTCTAGGTATTTCTTATATAAGTATTTAGTTTCTTATTCGCGAGGTTAATTTAATATATTAAATAATATCTAATTTATTCCTTCTAGATAATAAATATAATATAAGAAAGGTACATTCTAAATAAAGTAAAGATATTTATTAACTTAGTAGAAGAAAAGCTAATTAGCGAACTATAATACTATAGCTTTCTAAGCATTTAAGCGTTAATTTATTCTAGTTTAAATTACTTATATATACTTCGAGTGTATAGTTTTAAGTACCTTTGCTATATTACTACTTTTTTAAGGACAAAATAGGAGACTATTAGAATAAGCTATATGAAAAGTAGATAACTAAAAAGAAGCTAGCTAAGGAGGAAAAGGGTGCTCTAATATCGGAGATCTCCTGTACCATGGACCCTTCCTGAATGAAACTAGCGTCTTCATGACAAGGCTAGCGGAACTCATATGGATCCGTATCGAAAGTATAGGGAGTCTCGCTAAGCAAGAGTCATATACTAACAATAACAAGGGGTAAACTCCAGCACGTTCTATAATACTACTAAAGAGAAAAGAAGACATCTCTCGACTACGGAGTATATTAGAGCTCTTGTAAGAGGGCTCTAGGTTATATACTATACGTAGGTTCCTGTAGAACGAGCGAGCGGGTACTGTAACGAGGAACTATAATCGAGATAGAATGAAGCCTAAATAAAACGTAATTAAGAGTACGATAGTAATTTTAGATTCGTGAGATATTTTGGGGTATAAGGTAGGTGCATCTGGTATAGCACGTGAGGTGGATTAGAAAGAGGCCAGAGAGCACACTTCTGGAGTATTTACGCTAGGGAAGGTAATACTTAGCTTTAATCAGCTAAATCTATTTTCTGGCTCTCGGTCTGTTTCTACTACATGAAATATAGTGTCAGGGTGGAATATTGATAAGATTGCCCACAAGGAGAGAAGGAGAGAACTCCTGCGGTGGAACTACTTAAAAATCTTCAAAGTACCCTAATCCACTCAAGCGGGGATTATCACGTGCAAACCCAATTCACCGTAAAACTCGAAATCGAACCTTCACATATAGCCGGTGGATTTACTAGTGGTTATCAGAGTTTTGTAGAGTACAACCAAGATAATATAGTACTGTACAAACACTATACTAATATAGAGTAATATTGCAGGACCAAATTTGCTTCTTAGATATCTGTAGGTTATTAAAGTGGTATGTAGGTAAAACAGTGGGTTTAGAGACTTAGCTAACTTACCTGTTGATTGCAATTGAAGTGTCTACTTAAAAACACTTCTAGTCAAATATTCCTCTCTTTCCGAAGGAGGAGCTTTTTCATATCAAAAAGCAAGTTCCTTTCGTTAGAAATTGGTCATCTATGTTACAAATCAAAGGGTACAATATACAGCCTGCCTTCAACCTAGCCAAGGGAAGCACCTAAAACACAACATGATAAAGATATTCATGTGCCAGTATTTAGGTATGAACAAGCACATTCTTTCTCCTCCCCTTGAATACTGAAATTTCCCGAAGTGTTTCCGTTTGCATCCAGACAAGTTGGGATTTGTCTTCCACTCCTAGCCACCTCCTGAATTCTCACAGCATATGGCCATCCTGAAAAAGCCCCACTTCCAATCTTTGTTGCGCTTGTGTTTCCTTCGCTTATTGGATAAGTCTTTGTCATTTTCGTATATAGGTAACCTTGTAAAATCGCGTTACTGAAATTGCAATTCGCAGCTATATTCTCGCCCGCTAAAGGTGTGGCTGGGGTAGTGGATTTTTGGATATTTGTTTCGAAGAATAGATGCTCATCTTGGTTACCAGAGGACTTCAATGAAAGCGAAATATTGGTAAACATGATGGAAAAATAGTTGGGCGTTGACGAGATAAGGTAATGAGAGGGTGTTTGAGAGTCGGCGGATATCACCCAATCGAATGTTGCCGCTGAATCGATTTTTGATTGGGAATAGGTAGTGTATGGGTAGCAACGCCAGGTTTCTGGGTTGGAAGTACAGTTTGTTGTGACACTTGAGAGGTACGTGTTTATCGAATATGATCCTGCCGGAAATGCGGTGGTGATCTTTGGCGGAACAACGTTCCCATCTGCATTACTACTACCAAAAAGTGTTAGAAAAGACATAAATGAAGTGAGAAAAGTCTCAACTTACGAGCCCATGCTCCTTTTTCTTAGTCCGACAGCCAGTCCAACGGCAAGCCCAATAATACAGAAAGAAAGAATCCCCAAGGCTATGCAACAACGAAACCAGCCTCCTCTTCTTTCAAGATACTTATTTCTAGCAACATTTTGCCTTATCTTTGCTAATTTTTCAGATTCCTGCCCTGATATCGAACCGTAGTCGCCTCCGGAAGATGTAGCTGTAGCATAACTGGAAGCTGACAGACCTGATTCTCTGAAATTGCTATTCGAAGGTCTCTTTGGTGATCGCAAAGGGAGTGGGGGCGGTTTTTGGATTTCACAGACCTGTTTTTCTTCGGATATTATAGGGAGATGGCTACTCAGTGGTGAGGCTTTGCGAACTGACATTCTGCTGTTACATTTAATCTTCTGGAAGAAATGGAGAGAAGCAATAAAATCAGACGAAAAGAATGAAATAATACTAGGGTCAAGGCTGACTTAATGTCATGAACAACCCTTCGTCATGGCTTCGAGAAATTGATTTTGCCTCTGAAGCCTTTGGTTTATTGGCTTCTGGGCTTGAGGATGAGGAACAAAGGCTTGGATTCTCATAGGATCGTAGATCTTTGTGGCTGGCGGGAGGGCTAGCCACCAAGCCAATATTCCGGATTTCGGAGCTAAGCGACAGGGATAACTTTCAGTGTGATAGGTTATACAAAAAGATGCGAAATGTTGGACGAATGATCTCGTGAGGGATTATCTTGGTACTACTTGATTGAGACCCTCAAAAAGATTCAGCTGGTGTAGTACTGTAGAGACAGAGATTATGGTCACTCAACGTTAGTCCATTCCGCGACCACTAGCCACGAGCGCATCTTCAAATTTTAAGGAGGCTGTATTATCATATATATTCCACATGGTTGTGGCGTTGAGTAGAAATGCGTGTGGCGGGAAAGGAAATACCCGACCCACCCATTTTGGCTGTCTTACTGTAAGCGGCAGTACTCAGTTTCTCTAAGCATCCAGTTCAAGTCAATGGCAATTGCAATATTAGAGGCTTAGGGTAATATCAAGTTATAGCCCACATGAATGGAGAATTGATTCAAACGTTGCGAGTGTTTGAAATACTTGGAAGTGAAAAAGGCTATGTGACGCCACTTTTGCAACAATCACGTCACACCTTTCTTTTTGCTTCATTATGAACAGGTCAAGACTTCAAAAATACAATCATAACCACCACCACCGTCACAGCCCCCAGTTCAATATTCCGTATGGAATCCCAAATTGGAAATATTGAAGATGCTTCTCACTTATCACTCGTTCCATTTGAGCCATTCTGCAATTGTTCTTGCCATGGCAGCGGCTTCTCTGCGGGCTTTACTGGACCTACTTCTCCATTCTCTTTACGCAGCTCCTTCCAGGCATCAATCTCCCTCTGGTCGACAAAATTACCATGTACCCCAAGGCGTAGCTTGAAAGGCAGATGGATAGCAGCAAGCGGTCCTTTAGCAAGATTCAACGCATCGAATATCAAGATATCATTTCTTAACTCGTCCAGATGGTTCAGGAGCATGATTAGATAGCCGTCTCCCTCGATATCAGTACCTCTTGGCACGAAAACCGGCTCTTGGAAAGTTGTTGTCTCGTTTGCCCAGTATGTATCCTTCGTTTTAGTGCTCCAAGAAAAGTGTCCTATGACATTGAAAAGTCCCCCAACTGAACTTCCTATTAGCTGAGATTGTGGTTTGAGGATTGCCACATACCTGGCTTGCCACATTTTCTAAAATCAAATTCGCGTTTAGGCGGCGGCTCAATCTGTAATTGCCAGAAGTGATCGTATGGCTTAGTGACATACCTGTCATCAATTCGAGAAAATTCGCCGTTAATACCAAATACCTCAAAAGGCTGCACTCGCGTATTGGTCTTGGCTTTTGGATCAAATATCCAGCGATAAGTATCCGATTGCCTCTTACCCAGCGTTTCAGGAGAAGGCGGTATAGGGAGTGCGCCTTCTTCCGGAAAGAACCAGAAAACGTTGTCACTTGCAACCGTAAGGTCGAAGACTATATGTCCTTCGGTGTTCTCATAACAACCTGCAACGTGTCCGTGAAAGGCTTCAAGGTATTAGCTATAGATTCAAGGCTGACGATAAATGCTTAACTTACCATTATCCCCTCTCAGCCACACAATATCTTCGGGCTTCCCACCTCTCCTTGGTACTATTCCATAAAGTTGGTCCTCGCTCGGGTCCCACGCCCAATGGTTGCCCCCCTTCTTGAGACGATCGTGCGAGCATTTTAAAGGTGTCATAGGAAGAACGACATAATTCTTGCTAATCCCGCAGTCATGGATGACTCCACAAAATGGGGCTTTGTACCATGTTTCCTCGGTTTTCTTGCCGTTTTTATCAATTGTATACACCACAATATCACAAGAGCCGTCATTTCCATTTCCGCCTGCCTCGTATCCAAAACATACCATTTCACCAGTAATGGGGTCGAACTTCGGGTGAGCGGTAAAGGTCGGTGACTCCACTTGCCCTTCGAAATCGTATCTTCCAATTGTTTCCAAGGTTACAGGATCCATCGCAAACGGAGGGCCGTCCTCTTTCATGGCAAGCAGCATTCCTCGCCAGAATACGACGTTGGTGTTTGATGCAGTCCTAATAACCCCTTTTACCGACTCATTGTCCGTATACAGATTTCTGTATTTTCCAAATAAACTTCTTCTGGCCGCTGTCTCCCGCTTAAATCTCTCGGTCCTAACGTAACGCTGGCGGAAATCCACGTGTCCATTCTGTAAATGGAAAGCAGAGATGAGACCGTCTCCGTTGAAAGATATATCATTTTCATAAATTGGCGGAAACCTGTGGTCGGGTTGTATGCGATAAAAAGTTCCGTTTATGTCTTCTGGAATCCTGCCGGTCACTTCGAGGTCAAATATGTCTCCTTCGAATCGCTGAGGCCGATTAAAGCCTTGAAAAGCAACATTGTTGTCTGGATATTTTATCTGAGAGCTTGCTTTGCGGCCCGCTTCATAGTTTGGTCCCTCCATGGGAACAAAAGAGGATAGATGTGCCATATTACGACCCAAGTGCGCTACTCGGCCATATGATTTGATTCCAAAGTTGGTTGCTGAATCGGCATATAGTATCTTTTAAGCTACTTTGCTATGTCACATCTGCAGACGATTTCTATTCGGTCGCTAAACACAACTCTAGATGATGTGTGTCTTGTTGTCGCAATTGCGGGGTCAACATCAACATCATGCCGGTAGTTAGATTGAGATTGATAATAATTACTGCATACCACGAAATGCAGTTCAATTTATCCTGGCGAGTCAAATTCAGCCATTGGGCAACATAGCAATATATAAATGCCGTGAAAATGTCTCTTTGAGGTCGGTGTTCCTTTTGCCCAACTTATTTGAATCATTATGCATGATGACCCCTCTTCGTCTAAATTATAACCGTGTGGGTTTAAAAGGGTGGGGCAATTGTATCAACCAAAATCCTTATTTTATGGTGCAACAACAAGATCACTGAGGTAGGAAAAAGCTTGTGAATTCTAACAATCTTCCAATATGGCAGACACCACCAAAGAAATCGCAGACCTTAAAGCGCTCGTGGAATCCCTCCGGAAAGAAGTCTCGAAGGTCAGCGGTGAGTTCAATAATCTAATTGGTCTTTCCAAGTACTAAGCCCCAAGCAAAGATGAAGCAGAGATAAAGAAACTTCATTTCAAATACGGATATTACTTAGACAAATGCCTCTACAAAGAAGTGGTTGATCTTTACTCCAATGACCCAGAAACTTTCGTCGAATTTATTGGAGGTCGCTACCGCAAAAAAGAAGGTGTAAGGCGTCTATACATTGACAGATTTGCCGCTCGTTTCGTCCAAGGCCGCAATGGTCCTGTACACGGTTTCTTACTAGACCACGCTCAAATGCAAGATATTGTCGATGTAGCTCCAGACGGCATCCACGCCCATGCTCGCTTTCGGGCTCTCATGAGCGCTGGCACCCATCAATCAATCGCCAAGACTCATCCTCGTGGGTTTGTCCAGTGGTGGGAAGGAGGCCTCTACGAAAATGAGTATATCAAAGAAGACGGGGTCTGGAAAATCTGGAAATTGAGATATTTTCCCTTTTGGCACGCGGATTTCGAAAGAGGATGGAGCAAGAAGGAAGACGGAGAATTCATCCCATTTGACACGTCGACGTTTGCACAAGGGAATATTACGGGCCCTGATGAGATTGTGGAGCAGATGATGTTGTGGCCTGACACCAGGGTAGTCCCGTTTCATTATACGCATCCGGTCACGGGGAAGCAGATTGAAGATGATGATCTGAGGGCTCCGCATTGGGGGGAGAAAGTTGAGGATAGTAAGCCGGCCTTGATTTTGAACTGATTCATTGGTACCTGTGTGTTTTATCTAGATAGTTACTTGATATGCTTGACTGAAAAAGGCATTTCGAATCCACAATTGCAAAAGTTGTTTCCCTACATGCGATTATCACATTCAACAGGCAGCTTTATTGGGACGCAACGTTGTGTGAAACGAAGCGGGTGTTGGTCTAAATTTTAGGGGTCAGCACAACTTCTTTCTTCCTTGATGTCTGGTAACTAGAGAATCCAACACCTCCCTCGTTACCTTTAGCGTACACCTGCGGGAAAGACTGAATACTCCATTTGAATCAGATAAAATCTTATGCGAAAGGAGTGGGTGTTGGTCTAGATTTCAGAGGTCAGCAGGTCTTTCTTCCGTGATGTCTGGTCACTGGATGTTCCCCCATGTTGAAGTCTTATACCTCGATTGAAAGAGCGGATACTCTGTTTAGAAAAGCTTTTGTTCAAGAGGAAGTTGGTGTGGGTCCAAACTTTGAAGTTGAGTTGGTGTCTCTTTCTTCCGTGAGGCTTGGTCACTAGATCATTATTATCCTGTATGTTGGTGCTGTATATTTGAGGGGAAGAGTGGATTCTCTGGTAGGACGTTCTCTGTTCGAAAAGGAAGTTGGTGTTGGTTTGAAATTTGGAGGTGAGGAAGCGTGTCTTTATTCAGTGACGTTTCGTCACTAGATTATCATTATCCAACACGTTGGTGTCGTATATCCCGATTGAAAGAGTGGATACTATTTCCAAGTTAGAGGAGATATCTTGCTCAGTAGGAAGTTGGTGCTAGTCCAGACTTCAAAGGTGATGAGACGTAGTTTTTTGTTTGATATCTGGTAATTGGATATACTCAATACCAGGGTCCCACATCTTAATAAAGAGAGTGGACACCCTGTTAGGACGCGATCTTGTGCGAAAGGATATTAGTGTTGGTTCAGACTTTGAAGGTGAGTTGGCGTCTCTCTCCCTGGGCACTTCGTAAGTGGATATTCCTCCACGGCGACGTTGCTGTGATGCTCATGTGAGCCATGATATCAACAAAATAGCGCAATTCTTACTAGCACGATGCCACTAAGATCAGATCCTCAAAGTTGGGACAAAGCGAGAAGGGCACATAGTGTTGTTCAGATCGAATTCTCAAAATTGGAACAAAGCGAGGAGGCACTGACAACTACATGAGTTGAGATATCAAGGTTGCTGTCATCAGCACCAACATTCCTGAGATTCAACCTCTGCTGTGACTGGAGCGATGGAGAAATAAAATTATGTTCTTTCTTCGCGAGATCTTGTGTAACGGGAGCTGGAATTAGTCATTGGGTGGTACTGGTTACAGGGGTTGGTTCGCCAACAGCTGACGATTAATTTGTTTGTTATCTGGCCTATCCCTTACTCCGTAACTGCACTCTACCTGGAAGCAGAACGTCCTAGTTGGGTTTGGCTCAGGTCCTCTCGCCAATTAAAGTAAACCAAACCAGTAAATTTCCTACCGGCAAAAGCGAATCAAGAAATTTTAGCTACTTGCAGAGTGCAAACACGGGATAAGGGATAGTTTATGGGTTGGTCCTCCAACAACAACAGTGTTGGTGATTTGTAAATCAAAACTTCGAGTAGAAAGGAAACCTAAGAGACTAATCATGATACGGAGATTGTAACAAAGAACATATTTACTATAAACTATAAAATGATGAGAGGTCAAACGGAAGTAAGTCTTTTCAGATCATTAACACCGCAAGCATACACAACATACAAAATCATACGATCAACCTTGCCGAAAAGCTCGAAGAACCATGGCTGCCCCTCATCCAAATCCACCGGGAGAAACTTGGGCGAACGATGATCTCGCGTTTATGAAGGCCATTCTCCAAAAACACAACATCTTGGATCGAGTGGACTGGGGCACTGGCAAGACGTTCTTGTACAACGACAGGGAGGGCTTCACTAGTCACCTCAGTGACACTCTGGAAAACAATCAATTATTGAATATCGCAATGAGAGAGTATAATAGACATCTTTTGGAGTGGAATAAACAAAAGCTTCACGAAGGCTATTCAGTCGCGGAAATACGTAGCTTTGAAGGTGTTAAAATGCTTGTCACAGCGCTTGATATTAGGACGCTCTTTAACTTCATCTCGGACACGAAAGGTAACTGGTTCTGGATACACGATGAACATGGCAACTTTAGTGGTTATGATCAACTTGTGCAGCCTCTAATTGACGAAGATGAAAGAGCAAAAGCGGAGGGAAGAGAAGGGTTAATTACTACGATTTAGTAAAGAAGACGCAAGAAAATAAGTGGCGGGATCATCAGGATTATTTTGAGTTTTGTTTTGTTCTGTCGCTACCTTTCCGACTGAATGGCCATCAGTTTAGTGTTTGTTTATCTTACGTACTGTTGAAACTCATTAGTAGTTACACACTCATTTAATAAGACACTTTTCTGAAGTTTATCTTAGCATAGTAGGGGGCAGGACTGACTATGTCTGTTCTTTAACTGCTTAAATTCTAGACGGACTTTATCTGTTTTTTTACCAGTATCCCCTCAAGGTGGCATATGTACGTACCACCTTTCAAGCTCACGATACCCACCTGACTAATTAATCTCCGTACAACAAGCCCATTTTTAAGCACAATTGTATTAAAAAGTCAAATTTGAAGCTACCGCGAGGAACATCTAATAATAATAACATGCTATACTTACGGAACGGACTTGAGTGGATAGGGCCACTAGTCCACAACCAACAATCAACAATTAACATTTAATTAGCTAAAGTTAATTTTATCTTAGAGTATACTTTACTATAGAGTACCGGCAGGCCCTTTCGACCCTTACTATCGCCCCTACTATTGCCCTTACGATTATAACCCCTAAGTGCCCCTGCCCCCCTCCTCCTCCCTCTCCCTCCTCCCTCTCCCTCCTCCCTCTCCCTCCTCGCTTTGGCCTCCGCGTATTATTTACTATTACGTTGTTACTATCGCTATCGCTATCGCGGTTATTTAAAAGAATAGATAGGAGGGTAGGAGGGTAGGAGGATAGAAGGCGTAGAGGCTAGGAAAGATAGAAGTGTTCCCCTAAATCTAGCTATTTTAGGAAACGCTACTATACTACGTACTCCCCCTAAGCGCCTACTCCCTATACTAGTACCTAGTAGTACTAGCGCTCCCGACTTAGCGAGAATACACAAATATTGCGTTTGCGACTTCGATAGCTTTTCTTTATAGTTTCGACAGCCCTTCTTTATAACCTTTATAACTCGACAGCTCTCCTTTACAACAATAGGAAAGTATATAATTAGAGTCCTAGGGGCGTAGGGAGGACAAAAGGGTAGGAAGGCAAGTACTAGAAATACGGATAAGTAGCGGGCGATAGTAAGGCGTAGCTATATTTAGAGTAAATAGTTCTTTATATTTAGTTCTACTTATATAATAAAAAAGAAAGTATTAGTTATTAGTTGTTAGCTGTTGGTTATAGACTAGTAGCCCTATCCACTCAAGTCCGTTCCGTATATACTGATCAAATTCCCTACTATAACTTGAGTCTATTACTTTGTCCACTTTATTAGAATCCCCTTCCTAACACCTGATTATAATAGTATCACCGGAATAACTATAATAGCTATTAAAATAACGAATAGCCCGTATAGGAGCTAGAAGAACAGGCTCAAAAGCAGGGGAGCTTGAAAGGGCCCTAAATCGAGAGGGTAGTAGTGATAATAGAAAAAAAGACATTGTTTCTTATAAGTAATCGAAGCGATTTCTTAACAAAGATAATTCTAACGATCGCTCCTACGACTTTATATACCTTTTTAAACTATTTTAGGGTATTTGTACAGTATATAGAAAGAGTGATTAATAGTATGTCTGATAACTACTTATTTCACGTCGCGTAACACCTTAATTATACTAAATCAATTACGAATACTTCTTAATTCACGTTTAAGAATTAACTGTGAAGCTTTATATAGAGGTTGAAAAAGTCGCAAGGCTTAAATCGCCAAGTTGGTACAAAGTGGGTATCGTGAGCTTGAAAAGTGGTACGTACATATGCCACCTTGAGGGGATATTTTAGAGCCATACCGTGTGACTGAAATATGACTACCAATTACAACGAATGATGCGAATGAAGCTACAAGTCAGATTGTAGGAGAAGCACAAGGTCGAGCTATTCGTCAAGTCTTTTGAGGGGAGAGTTGATCCAGTGTGTTGCTCTCCAATGCAAAGATCAAATGGGATGCTAGGTTCATGTCAGCGATCACATGTCGCTATTGAAATAGAGTCCAGATATATACCCTTTACCCATATGTCCAATAAGTAACTGAGCGCTTGGAATCCTATCCAGGACCCCCGAGGAGCAAATTGCATAGACATGCCAACTTAGATCCAAAGGAAACTGAACTCACACCAAGCAGATGGCTCCTCTCCCCATACTTAGTCCCAGGCAACAAGTCACTTTTGACCATGTATCTAGGGTGCAAATAAACTGGAACATCCAAGTTCTGCACTTCGGCCCAGAAGGGATCAAATTGTTCGGCATCAAAATATAGTTTCCCTTGTCCAACGTCCCCAACACTTTGAAAATCATTTGAAATCGCACCGAAACATCTCAACTCCTTGATCGCCCTTCGGAGTTCCGCCACTGCTGGTATTCCGTTGTGCATGAGGATCGACGCCAAAGCCCCGAAGCGAGAAGAGCTTGTTTTCACTTCATTGGACAGATAGTCATTCGCGACTTGGGCAACTTCCAAAACTTTGTGTGGGTCTGCTTTGCCTTGAGGGCCGGGGGAAGATTAGTACGAAGTAAGATTAACTTGTATCCTACACCCTCTCGGTCCATAACCTCGATACTCGTTTTGTGGATATCGAGAATACGAGCGGAATGGACGTCCGGTGGACCTTTAAAGCTTGCCGGTGCAGAAGTGAAGGGAGAAAGTACGGTAGCCCATTGTTTGAGGCCATTCCAGACCGGCCGGGTCAATAATGACCTCTTCGATTAATATGGTCCCTCTGGGTATTTTAGCGGCTAGTGGAATGATATGAGAGATGTTTGAATATAGTCAAGTCCACCTTTGTTGGGATAACGTGGTAATGAATGCATCTGCATCGTGGGGGTGAAAGTCCCACATGGGTCTTGGTTTACCCATAAACCCTTTGGTAAAACCATGGTACCAGCATAAAAGCGATACCGAAATGAATGCCGAGATTCAAATCAGAATGGTCCAGTAGGGAACGGGTAAATTGACGCCCCGGAGTATGGTAAATGACAGCTTCCCCCCGTCTAGAATTAAGAATTCACTCGCTAATCCCCATTCGGACTGTGGTTTTGTTTCTAGACTAGGGCATATTACCAACGCATGTACTTTTACCCAGACTTCCTGGTTTGAAGCTAACCCTACTTATCATACACTCACTCATTACACAATAAGGAAGGGAACGTCTGGATCTCCTGACACTCAGGCATACTCTTCGCCGCTTCTTCTACATGTACATAATTCAAGTATAACCACAGCCCTCCATAGTAAATTTAGTTATTTCTGCAAGAAACAGGCGGGCACTACTACGGGGAGGTAACTGTCTGTGAAATCACATATCTCAGGCAAAAAGGGAGTTTCTGACTTTGTTTTTACTTCAATACGCTTTTAAGTATAATATAAAAGTCGTGTCCATTAAAGATAGGGAGCTATCGTGCTGTCTGTAGCGTGGTGTTGAGAGTAATATAAGGTAGGTGCGAATGACGACAAACAAAAAGCTCAGACCATATATTAGGCGAGGGGGTTTCGTTTCGATTTACCTGGTGCCGGTCTCGTATGCATAGTTTTGAAAATTGCAATACGATATTTGAATACTGAACTCTTGGGTCCTTTTTATCCTTTCATTGGTGCAGTGTAACGTCGGCAAACGGACCTCCTGCTGTCAATCTACTTGATATCAATTTAGCCGAAACCCCTGCACAGTAACAAGTTACGTCAACACACAATACTCATTAGGTGGAGACATTTCATGCTTGGATTTTGCAATTCTAATTTTTCAAATATCCATCATTGATAAGAAGGCAAGAAAAACAGAAAATGGCAAGCGAAGCGACTACTAAGACAGAGATTGAGACACGTCTGTTCATCAATGGAGAGGTGAGTTTGCCAGACTCATAATATGAAATCACGTGACGGTGAATGACGAATAAACAGCATGTCCCCGCCTCAAATGGAGAAACATTTGACTTGATTTCGTCCAAGACAGGAGAAGTACTAGCCAAAGGCAAGAAAAGACCTTTCATCAATGCAAGCTTCGTTCTCAGGCTCACTCCAAAATCACAGTGTCCGAAGCTTCCGAGGAAGACACAAATCGGGCAGTTGCGGCAGCCAAAACAGCTCAGCCTGCATGGTCAGCGCTAACGGTTCAGCAACGAGGGAGTTACTTGAAAAAACTTGCAACACTGATTCGACAACATGACCGAGAATTTGCATTTTTGGAAGCTCAATCCATGGGCCACCCAGTATCGTCCTACTTTCATGCTGCGGCTGCTGCGGTTCTTTTTGAGCATTACGCTGAAGCTGGATATGATATTCAAGGCACTTCTAGTTTAGCTACCCCTGGATTTGTGAATTTGACTTTCAGACAACCGTACGGTGTTGTTGCTGCAATTATTCCATGGAATGTTCCAGTACTCTTCTTTGCGAAGAAGGTTGCCCCAGCTCTCATAGTAGGGAATACTGTCGTTTTGAAGAGTAGCGAGAAAGCACCTTTGACGGTAAGCACATATAAATCTAATTTCGTTACGACGGAAGTGGTGAGAGCAAGATACTAACATCGCTTTTGAGAAATAGTCTGCCAGGCTTGCCTCTTTGATAAAGGAAGCAGGATTTCCGAAGGGGGTGGTTAATGTATTGAGTGGTGGTCCCCTTTCAGGGTCTGTTCTCAGTCATCATATGGATGTGCGAGCATTATCCTTTACAGGATCAACAAGAACGGGGAGATTGATCCAAGAAGCTGCCTCAAAATCTAATCTCAAAGTGGTCTCCCTTGAGTTGGGAGGCAAGACACCAGCCATTGTCTTCGACGACGCTTGTTTAGAATTGGCAGCACAAGCCACACAATATTCAATTCAAACGAATAGTGGACAAACATGTATGGGTAATTCCAGAATCTACGTTCAGGATACAGTTGCAGAACGCTTTATCGACATATTCAAGTCAAAGTTTTCAACGGCCAAAATTGGGGACCCAACTGATTATGACACCAATCATGGACCTATTGTGGATAAAATCCAGTACGATAAAGTCATCGAATATCTTGAAATTGGAAAGAAAGAAGGCACTGTCATTCTTGGAAACGAAGCTTATTCGAGTGAGGATGGATATTTCATCAAGCCTACCATCATTCTGGACACCCCTGAAGATTCTCGAATCATGAAAGAGGAAGTCTTTGGGCCTGTAGTCAACATAAATATATTCAAAACAGAGGAAGAGGCATTGAAGAAAGCGAATGATTCTGAGTATGGCCTCTACGCATCAGTATTTACTCAGAATATCGAACGCGCCATGCGGGTTGCGAAAGGGCTGGAGGCTGGGACGGTGGGCGTCAATTGTTCCAGTCCTACGACTGGTGCGGATACACCTTTTGGAGGATACAAAGGGTCTGGCATCGGCAGAGAGGGTATACCATATCATAGTTTGGACTTCTTTCTTGAAACGAAAGCAGTTCTCGTGAAGATCGGATGATGGGACAGCCGAGTGTCTTCTGCTCATCGGATGGGTTCCTATTGATCTCTTGTTATTAAGCCCGCCCAATTAGCTTAATATTGATTGTTTCCCCTGCCGAGCCCATAAATTCAAATAAGCTGTAAATATTATTATTAACCCCACGTATTCCACTGTGTTAGCCGAGAAAGCTGACAAGGGATACATTGTATGGACTAATGTAAAACATAAGCATGTAAGAACGTTAAGGCAGGTAAGAAATAAGAGTATGACGAAAGCATAAACTCGGGAATGACTTCAATCAGGCCAGGACTTCCAACAACATTATACCGTAGGAGTACGTAAGACGGCAGTAGGAACCAAGCGTATTTCCATAGTCAGCAGAGGAGCCTACCGTCAAAAAGGGGGCGGACTGTCATAAAGTGGCTACCAGTAGAGAATTTTCCTTGTTATCGGGTCTTACTTGTTGTAGTTGATACTACTTACCGTGACGCTCTTTGAGCCCTATCTAGCGTGCGCTCGGAGAAGTAAAAAATATAATATGGTATGTTTCTCAGTCAGCCATCGATCAGGGTGAAGGTTACTGTGACACTCTGTGGCCCAAACAAAGAATACAACGTCCAATGGTAGATACGAAGTATATATATCTCTAATTGTGAACAAATCTATAAAACTTGGGGTTTTGTATCACAGGCACTATTGACAAGATTTATGGTCAGGAAAAAAATGGCCTAGAGATGAATTTGATCTCAATGAGCACCCAACATCTAATGGGGGGGAAGGGGGGGTCTCTATGTCACATGTACCGTACAACCCCCTGCCACAACCGTCAGCACTTGTGACATATCTCACCTCTTCGTCATCTTTCTAGGATAGAGGAATGGGAGCGGTGTGATCTCGAATTTCACTATAAAGGTATTCGTGCCCACGGACTTTCACAAGAGACCGTATGCGGCGGACATTATTCGAACCGGCGTGATATTCATGCAGCGTATACTAATCATGAAATCAACCCACTTTTGCAGCAATATAAAATGTAGCGGTGAAGAGGTATCATTCTAGGTGAAGTAACTGCGAATGAAGATCTCGAAAGAGTCATCATATTACCGGTCTAGGGATGCATCTCTCTTGCTTATACGATTGGAGAAGTATAGTGTTCAGGCTAGAACAGAAATCAAACTAGGGTACTTGATTTCATGGGTAATTTTATCTTCTAGAGAAAACTTTCCAATCGAACGAAATGCTCAACCGTTTCAAAATAGCTAAAGATTTCTAGATCAAAGGCCCGCCAAGTAGCAGGTTCTGATCATAGACCTCAACTCCTTACTACTACACATATCAAATTTGAAGACGACTAAAAGTCATACTTTCCCATGACGGCTAACCGTAACATCGCATTTCTAACTATATACGAGACAAAAATACGTGGATAAAACCGGGAACATAGTTCAATAAAAGTTTCCCATTGGCTAAGAGCATCCTTCTTCGGCAATTGAAGGTGTGACGAATTCGACTCCCGGTATTAGCGGCTCTGTCCCAACCGAATGTGGCTATTGTATTGTGCGAATATTATCTTTATCACTCCTTCAGTGCAATCAGCTGGTCTCAACCTTGCATGGATCTTGTAGGCTACTACATGCAGTGCATTGTTACCCAACATGCTCCTAGCCTCACGATTATCGACATCTCATGGCATCCGACACCGAACCTGTAGTTAGGCCGAAGTCGCGTTGACGATTCTCAACGGTTTTCCCGAGATACGAAAATCAACAGGCTCCATTTTCTTCTCGATTACAGCTTTACGTAGTGATTCTTTCTTAGCCTATATATCCAAGATGTCGCAAACAGTAGCGCTACGATTCCCTTCAACTGTCTTTCCTACCAACAGTTAACTTGTCAATCTCTAGCCATGATACTCCCCAAGGTTCTGGCTTTAGCATTCACTTGCCTAACAAGTTTCACTGCAGCCTCTCCTGTTGACAGTGACGGAGGAAAATGGGGAAGTGATCTGGTCGTCAGACAAGAATATCCAAAGACACAGGTCCGGAAAGAATGGTCAGTGATAAGTTACTTTCGGTACATACTTCAAGAACTAACAGGTATCTTTAGGAGAAAGCTATCCAATGATGAAAAGCTCGAGTGGATTGACGCTGTCAAGTGTATGCTGAGCAAGCCAGCTCTAAACGGCGCTATTTACAGTGGTTCACGGAGCCGGTATGGTGATTTTATGGCACTACATATCCAAGCTGCGGATTATGTGCATTTCAATGTGAGCTCAAGTCGCCCTGATCAGATATCTGG
Source organism: Hymenoscyphus fraxineus (assembly GCA_900184765.1). Taxonomy (NCBI): domain Eukaryota; kingdom Fungi; phylum Ascomycota; class Leotiomycetes; order Helotiales; family Helotiaceae; genus Hymenoscyphus; species Hymenoscyphus fraxineus. Next base: position 1,695,949 of record LT855418.1, read on the forward strand.
TACTAACCTAACCAATTAGGGTCCCTTTTTACCGTATGTCGGGTACCTTTACAGTACTTGTGATATAATTCTAACGCTTTTTGTAGATGGCATCGGCATCTTTTGATTCTTTGGGAGCAAGAACTAAGAAATACTTGCGGATACACTGGTTCTCAACCATGGTGGGACTTTTCGCTGGAAAACACTGCAGAAACCTTCCCAAAGTCCCCCCTCTTTGACCCAGTATATGGAGTTGGAGGTAAGATTTCCACACACAAAGTTTTAGGGGGGTTTTGGTTAACTTTATCAGGTAATGGTCCTTGGGTTGAGAACGTTAGCTCCATCCCTGTTAGCAATCCTGCGGTTATTCTAGCTGATAGAACTGGTGGTGGTATGCAAGTCTTGTTTCCAAGCTCATGTTTTCTGTTTATTAACCAACATTAGGATGTTTGGACAACGGTCCGTTCGCTAATTTGACTGTAACCATGGGAATCGGTAAGCACTTGATAAATCTTCATTCCCAACTTTTGTTAATTGAAACCAGGAAACAACCTCGATTACAATCCACACTGCCTTCGAAGAGACTTTTGCCCCGAACTCATCGCCAGCGCTCTAAGCGATGAAAGACTCGCGGCCGTTAGAAACGCCCCAACATTCAACGATTTCAACATTGCTATTCAAGGGAAGAGCTTAGCAGTACCAGACGCCGCCATACATCTTGGTTTACACATTGGCATCGGTGGTCAAGTAGGTGAGCTTGCCGATACTTGGTCTTCGCCTGGAGATCCTCTCTTCTACATTATCCACTCTACTCTGGATAAGTTGTGGAATGACTGGCAACGTGCGGATTGGGATACGAGAAAATCGGAAATATCTGGACCAGATGCTATGTGGGGGTATCCATTCGATTTCTTCGGTCCCATACCGTATAACAATATCACTCTTGATTATTCGCTCAACTACACCAATTTTGGAAGTTCGGTTACGATCCGAAGCGTTATGGATATTGAGGCTTTGGGTTATACCTATGACGATTAGGTTTGTAATAAGGGGATTGAAGAGAAAAAGAGATTCAGTCGATTGGTATTTGTTTTTAATTCGGTAATCTTATTCGGTGGAATTCTCAAGTAAACTCGGAATCTCGATAGAATGGAGTACCTAGGTAGTTCATTTTCGAAGTCTTGGTGTTCTCGTGGTGAACCGGAAAAGTGGTAGTAAATAGCCCAGCCCGATGATCGAAGCAATATAATTCCAAGGGGAAAGATTTGAGAACCAACCAGAAAATATAAAGCCAACATCTGAGAAAATGAGTTTGACTTCCTCTAAAATGCTGGAGTTATGGCATCGATGATCCCAGAAAGTCATTGCTACTTTTTCTGTTCACCGTAAAGTACTCGTATCACGCATGATACCAAGCTTTATGTTTCAGATTTATTGAATCAGGGGTAAAATATCACGTGGTTGAATCTGGTTGCCCCAAGCAACTTCCGCTCCAATAACCGACGCGGCTTGAACCTTTGGACCAGATAAGTGGCAGTTTGGCATAGTTGATTTTGTGTGCACAACAGCAATCTGCGAAGATAGTACACGTATTGATAGAAGAGAGATGGTACCTATCTAGGTCAAGAAATTAAGGCCAGTAGTTATCTAGGTTCTGATACTCAAAGACCAGTTTGTGTGGTATATATACCAGCCTAGACACCTAGCTAGCTACTGAGTTACTGAGATGGTACGAGTACCCATCCCTAATGAAAGAAACAGCATTACGGAGGTAGGTGAGGCTCGGTATCATGTCGGCAGCGGCACCGAGTCGGCAGCGGCATCGGCATCGGCGTTATCTTTCAGAGGTCGATCGCATAAAATTGTAGCGCCAAGGCTGCACTGCCACTTGAACCTGTGGCTCAGCATTCCCGTTGTTTACCTACGGGGGTCCCGTAAACACCTGCACGGGTGATCGAAAGCAAACGCATCATCGAACAATCCACGACATAACGGAGTCGGATCTTTGCTTTAGCATTTGCGATTGAGGCTCCTTCCTCCTAACCTTCATCTCACTCGAGTATTTGTTTCTGCTTAGATTTCCTAGAAATAATTGCATACGAGCCACCGGGGTTTTTGCGCGCGTTCGAGAGGAATCCCCTCGTTGAATGATCGGCCCCCCTTAACATCTTCAAGATGTCCGCAGATGCAGGAGCTTCTTCGATATCGGTCACTGGTATGTGAACAGGTCTTCTATGCTACCCGAGTTCAGCGATCTAATGACTCACAGTTCGGGTTCGTCCCTTTACAATCCGTGAAGCAGCTCAAATGTACTTGGGTCCCGTACCCCGATTCTTCTACAACAGCTGACTGTTCATAGCACAAAATCAGATGGCGGACAGCTTTTTCTTGGAGATGGATCCCTCGCGGGTATTCCAACCCCAAAACTTGGGCAGAAGGGCATCAGAGCAGTAATCAAGGTGCTGGACGACAAGTGTTTGTATGTAAAGCTCCTTCCGTTTGGAATCTGCCAATTGACTTTCCCAGAATATTCGACCCCCCAGAAGATAATCCAATCCAAAGATTTTCGAGATCGGTGGTTCCAAATATGGGCAAGAAGGTGAAGGATCAACAATTTGCGTTCGACCGAGTCTTCGACGAAAATACGACACAAGCAGAGGTATACGAAGCGACGACAAGAGGGTTGATGGATAGTGTTATGGAGGGATACAATGCGACAGTTTTTGCTTACGGCGCAACGGGTTGCGGAAAAACACATACAATTACTGGAACTGCTCAGCAGCCTGGGATTATTTTTCTCACGATGCAGGAATTATTCGAGAAGATTTCTGAACGATCCGACCTCAAACAGACCGAAGTTTCATTATCATACCTGGAAATTTACAACGAGACGATTCGTGATCTTCTAGTGCCAGGTGGAAGTAAACAAGGGTTGATGCTCCGCGAGGATGCCAATCAAACTGTATCTGTAGCTGGGTTGACAAGTCACCACCCTCGAGATGTTCAAGAAGTTATGGATATGATTGTGCAAGGAAACGAGTACCGGACAGTGTCTCCAACTGCGGCCAATGCCACATCGTCCCGGTCGCATGCGGTACTTCAAATCAATGTTGCACAAAAAGATCGAAACGCGGATGTCAACGAACCACATACCATGGCGACGTTGAGTATCATTGATTTGGCAGGTAGTGAGCGTGCTAGTGCGACGAAAAATCGTGGAGAGAGACTTCTCGAAGGAGCAAATATCAACAAGTCTCTATTGGCACTTGGTGGTTGTATCAATGCGCTCTGCGATCCGCGAAAGAAAAATCATGTTCCGTATCGAAATTCCAAGCTCACCCGACTATTGAAATTCTCATTAGGTGGAAATTGCAAAACAGTTATGATCGTTTGTGTCAGTCCTTCAAGCGCCCATTTCGATGAAACCCAAAACACGTTACGCTACGCCAACAGAGCCAAAAATATCCAGACCAAGGTCACACGAAATGTCTACAACGTTAATAGGCACGTGAAAGACTTCTTGGTCAAGATTGACGAGCAGAGAGCATTGATCAACGAGCTTCAAGCTCAACAGAAGGACGGCGAGGCTGCGGCGTTTGTCAAATTCAAGAAACAGAGCGAAAAGCGGGATGGAATCGTTCGTGAGGGTGTCATAAGAATCCGCGCCTCATTCGATAACGCTTCCCAAGAAAGAAAAGAGAAGATCAATGATATGAAGAAACTCCGTCAACTCCAACGCCGAATTTCGGTGTTATCTTCTTGGGTTGCGGCTTTCGATGCTATCTGCGACTCACGCGAGGATGAGGAAATGGCTCCAAGTCTCATGGCAATGCGAAAAACTGCCCAGGGTATTCTTCTTGAACTTGAAAATAGCAGACAACATTACCACCAGCGACTTGACAAGTGCAATTGGGAACGAGCAATCGATTCGGCGCTGCAAAACAGTATCAAGCAACTCACGGAAGTGGATGGGTCTGAAGGGGCTGATGCTGCAAACTTGACTAGAGAAGCTGAACTCCTCAAGTCGAATGCAGGAGCGCAGGCTTTACGGGAGGTGTTGGACCAAGAGAAGGTTGGTGATGCGGACGTTATGCAAGTGCTGCTTTCTGCCCAATTCGACATGATTTCTTCTCTTCATGATATAATGAGCATGACTGAGGAGGATGCGATCAAGCATGCCAAGGCAATCCTAGGGCGTTTGCTACAAACCTGCTCTACCTCTGTAGCCGAAATCGTCAAACCCGATGGATCTTTAAATGTGACTGAAAAGTTCCCACCAACAAAGCGCGGCACGCCGAAGCGCAAGAAGCAGGTCAATCTTCTAGATACGCAGGCCCAACCAATTCCAATAATGCAATCACTTGCGGCAGCCGCTCCTCAAGTCTTTGCATCTCCAATGAAGTCTTCCCCCAAACGAAGAAAGGCCGCTTTGGGAAGGAAAAGCGTTGCGTTCACCCCTAAGAAGAAGTCACCATCAAAGCAACGAAGTGTCAGGTGGCGGGATGACACAGATATGGGTGCTCTGGCTGAGTTTGAGAAAACACCACAGAAGCCCATCTCACCAGAAGTATCACCGGCCGAAAAGAGCATTCCCGTACCAGCTCTGCCCTCGTATCTAGCCGCGGATGTTTCAAATGACTCTCTCGACTCATCTCCTATTCCCACCGCACCGCAGTCATCAATTGACATCAAACCCAAGGCAAATCGATTTCAGGCTGGATTCCTGTCCAAAAAGACAGATGGGTCACCTCCGCCTCCACCAAAGATGACACGGCTTTCCTCTTCCGATACAGAAACGTCGCCGTTGCGCACAATTGATGGAGGATATGCTGCGAACCGATCTCCACTGCACTTTGTTCATACAATGGGAAGCAGTTCGACAGGTACGGATAGCGGTAATAACTCCTCTTCAGAAGGCGAAAATAGCTTTCAGATGGATCGATCCGAGAGCGCAAAGATAGGAAGAGCACTGAAGAGAGCCGGATCTGTTTCTCGCGCGTCGAATGACACAATCAGCCGAGCTCATCGTCGAAGAAGTCCTACTGCGGCCACTTTTGCAGGATCACCCCCAAACGAAAATATGTTCACTGCTAGTCATGCTCGAAGAATGGTGAAGAGTGATAAGGAAGGTTCCTTTCATTCTAGCATTTTGAGTCCTCGGACACAACCTGTGGTCAAGAACAATCGTCGCACCACCGTAGCTGAGCCTCGTGCTATCAGTGGCAATATCCCACTTGCAGCTGTTCGAGTCCCGAGTGGTACCCAAAAGCCTAGAGAGAGTGTTGCCGGCGTTATGGGCAAAGGCGGATGGCGTTAATAAAGTCGTATTAATATCGAAATTGTGGGATTAGGTGGTTTCAGTCTTGAAATATGGTTTTTGTTTTACATTGCATAGGCACGGCTACATTATGATAATGATTCTACTTTTCTGTAGATTTTTCTGGCTTGCAGATTCGCCTTACTGTAGGAAAGGAAGTACGGCGTCCAGAGTGTGGCGTTAGCAAATGAGGATTGTTGCATAGCCAGGCTTTTGGGGAGACTTGGTTGTATTTTAGTCTCTTTTTTCTGAATTTAAAAATTTTAGCGACTTGTCTTGGGATATGATTGTGATGTGATTTTCTGTGCCTTTGTCGTCGTCTTTGACTTCGCGAGCTGGAAACTCCCCAAGGCGCGAAGCGAGTCTTGGGAATGGTAATATTACTTTATTAAGCGCTATGTATCAGTAGCTGTAATTTCTTTCACCTTCAGTCTTTTATCTTTCAGAAATGATGAGATTGCTTTGTCAACCCTATTCCATAGGACCATAGACCCGAGCTCAGTTTTTATAAGATGTACGATTATGGCTCCGAATCAGCGCTCGGCAAATGGAACCTACCTATTCCATTGAATTCCAGCGATTCCATTCTATATGGAACAATTTCAGAGCACCTCTGAAAAGGAATCAAATATTCCATTAGAAGCCCTCTGGAATTCCTTGGAAAATAGAATTCCAGGGGCTATTCTGAATAATCAGATGTAGTACTATTTACGGAGTAAGAGGAGTGAACCTTAATTATCTATAAGTATAGACCTATACCAAAATAACTTTAGCTGTGAAAACTGGGTACCTTAATCTCTTCTTAGCTCCATTGTTTTAAAGCCTATATCCTAATGTTAAAGGCATATAATCTACTCATTTCTTGATATTAATACTATATCGCTGGAATCTAGCCCTCCTATTAGTCCATGTACCGGGCGGACTTTTCTCCGTGTCATATGAATCGGTTCTATGGAACTTTCGTGGAATAGGGGGTATAGATTAGAATAATTTCAGAATTTCCTATAAATAGAATGGAATATTTCAGAGGGGGGTTATAGAATCAAATTGTATTCCAGTTACCGAGCGTTACTCCGAATACACGTAGATTGGAATAATATTGACCTAAATTCCTTGCATAACAAAAATAATCGTATAAGCAATTTGAGATGATTGAAATGAACCCCTCTTTGTTAACCTAAGTAAATTAGGACAAACAAGTTGATTATCTAGATATTCTAGTATAATAGAGTTTTATATAAGATATGTCCAGAGTAATAGACATATCTCTTATATTGTCCTTAGACGTTCGTTAATTTATAGTGTAGTCTTGAGAATAAATGTGCTATATATTGAAGGAATTCTTATTAACTCAAGTAGTTTCGACTCACTCTAAGTATAGTAGTGCTACTACTATATTCTACTCGACTCATTTTATACATTGGAAATATCACTTCAGATTACTAACGTGGCTATGCAGCAAGCTATTGGATAGTTCTCTCGGCTCTTACAAAATGCAGATAATAGTGATTGCAATAACGTAAATTCGTTTCTGCAACTGATTCCTCGCTAAGATCGGGATTCGACTGGCATCGGCTATACAACTAGGTACTATAGCTCTTTATCTTTCCTCTCTGCCACGCCCTATATCTTTACCGCGCTCTATCATCTAACTTTATCCCCTATCTACACTCTCGGCGCCAACCACTCGTGCTCCTGCTCCAATTGCAACATCACGATTACAGAGCTATCATCGATTTTGGAAGGTTCCGGACGCTTCTTGACATACTCGAGTCCTTTCTTCCATATAGGTGGATAGCCATTGTAATCTCTTGGGTCGTTCGTGAATATCGGGCACTGGAAGCGCAATACACAAAGCGAGGGGATTCCTTGGGCAAATATACTGAAGATCTCGCCGACGATATGCTCGACTTGGTTTACCACGTTGTGAGGGAGTCTCTCAAAATCTCTTCCGGAGAGGCCTCTGAAGGTACCTGATCGACGTACGTCATTCGTTTTGGTCATATCGTCCGCGTCAAGAGTCAGGCAGCTTAAGCGAGGACACAAGTGCTTCAAGACTATGGCGGTTCCCTTCAATACATCCTCAAACCCGAATTGGTAGTCAATAAAATATGCCCGCAGTCCAACTTTCGTGATCGACGAGGTGTTCTTAATGCCAATTTGTCGGAAGAACTGTGGGATCGTAGAGTCTTCGAAGATCAGGGTCTTTTGACGAATTCCTCTGTGGAATATGTAGTAGTAGAGCGAGCGGGCCATCTCGTGGTTAATGGAGTCCTCGCTCCCACCAGTTTGCGAAGAAGCAATATCGTAGAAGCCTCCCAGAGCAAAGTTGGAATTCCCATTGACATGAAAAACAAAATAGTTCTCTCCGTAGAGTATCGCGCGAGCCTCCTCGGAAACTTTCTTGCAGCAAGTCAACAAGCCCAAACCATCGCGTGGAACCATCTCCTCGACAGGACATTCGTAGTATTCTCGATTGTCGGGGTAACAAAACGCAAGTCTTCTCTCAATACTGAAATAACTCATTCCGTCGTACATGGGGCTCCCAAATGGAACAATGGCGTGTCTGACGCGGAAGAACATCCGGTATATGTTGTTGCGTACGTCTAGTCAGATCGTTAGACGTAACTTGGAAAATTTCGTTAGATCTGTTACTTACTGCCAGGCAACCGATCCACAAAGTAGCATACTTGAGATGCTCCCGTAGTGACATTGGCCTCAACGTTTGGCATATTCTCGTTGACGGCGGCAAGTTGTCGAGCACCCCCCGTAAACTCGCTTCCTTTGGTGGTAGACGACATTCTCTTAAGCGATTACGATATGGAGCTTCGTTCGGAAGGAGGATCTTGCGGAATTGATGGTAGAGTATAGCCTGTTGCCATCGTAAGTATTGACCCACGAAACGCAAATTATGTATATAGAGGGCCTTACCGAAGAGGCAGAGAAAGGTATACAGTATATTCTACTGTCTCTCACGTATGGCTCAGTTGGCGATGAGGGCAAGAATATCACTCCAGAATCTGGATGTTTATTCAGAAAATTGGTCGGTGGTAGGACAAAGGTAGGCAATTTTGGGGTGCGTGAAGGTTAGGGCGAGTAAATTTTCCAACAATGTTTAGCTCTCTCTTCTCAACAAATCGGATGTAATTCGGAAATACTAGCGTGGTCTTTGTTTGCACGTGTTTTCCTTCAGCTAAACCCTGCAGTATTTTGGCAGCTTGTCGTTCTGGATTCACTCAGGCTTCGTCATTTGGGTTGGAGGAAAAGCACTTTACATCCAAGGAACGTAGGGCAACAAAGCGCTGCTAGAGAGTGCGAGCTTATACATAAAGGTTCAAGGCAATAGAAGAGAAGTAGAATGGTGTTTCTTTAGTAGAAAAGATATTCATTGTTTTCCAAGTCTACGCAGAGAAGAATCTCGCTTACGATCGCAAAATGCCCAGAAGAGCAAATATTTGCCAACAATGACCTTTGATTTTACCCCTACAATAAGCAACAATAACCTTCCACTGAAAATATCAACATGAAGCGTCAGATAAAAAGGTCTCGCTCAAATTATGACTAGAGTAATCAATTAGGCAACTATCTCGAGCTTCTTGCCCTTTTGCTGTTGTGGTTGTTCTGCCAAGCTCGCTAATCGCTTCTTCTACAGTAACACCTTTCACTTTTCCTCCCTACGTCCCTCCTCATCCCGCAGTCATCTGTTTTCTCTTTTTTTTGATTCCTTCTGGTGGTAGTGCGGCTTCGATGTGACTCATCTTAATCATGAGATTCAACGAGCTATATTCGATCACTGCTTCCCGATCCTCAATAAATTTAACCCAGCGTTTTGGTTTCCCCCAATTCAGTGGATGTCTATCATCTAGAACCCACCAGGTACGACACCTTCCGCTCATCGCAGATAATGATATAACACGCTGCTCGAAGGGAGATAATTCCAGGCGGGTTAGAGATGGAAGACCCTTCGCGACCATCGCAACCATTTCGTCCATCTCTTCTTCCGATGAAGACAAGATTTGCTTTGGATAATTACGACCGTCTGTTAGCGCTAAACTGAGATAGTGAAGTTCAGGACATGCATGTTTCAAAACTACAACAAGAATGCGTAGAATCTCTGAAAAGCCCATTGGCTCAATTTCATTATCGTAATCATCATCCCAAGACGCGTTTTTGGGATTTATTGCTCCTTTCAATTGAAGTTTCTTTATGCGTGAAGTGTTGCCGAGCCCGATTCTGTTGAAAAATCGCAGCATTGGATCGCGATACAAGAATTGCTGTCGATAGATCTCCTCACCAAATATCCGATAAACATTGAAAACCGTTTCTTGTATGGTCGGAGGTCCGTAACGGCCCGGATAGCCTGGAATGCGGGTTTGAGCCTTTAGCACATCGTTGGGTGGGTGTTTCTTATAGTTGCAGTCGAACATAAAGGTGTTTTCTCCGTAGAATATCTGAATTGACTCGTGGTATATTTGCTGAGAAACGACCAAAAGTGAGCAGATTTTACCAAGACGAATTGGCGGAAACTCTCCCTTAACATGTTCCTCCCATCTTCCGGATGGGTCCCAGGGTTCTGTTCTTACTAGAAGCTTCCGGTAAATTTCGTTTCGTACATCTTGATGGCATAAGTCAGTCTTATATTTCACAATAAAAGTGGGAGGATATCTATTCGTACCTAGCGTAAGCTTATTAATAAAGAAACATTCCTCAGGCTGATCAATGGGCTCAAGCGCGCCCAGTTTCACCGAAAACTCCGTCGTGTCAAGATTTGATTTATCAAGGTAAGTTATTCGCTCCCAGGGGCAATCGTCCAGTTCACGACTGTCAAGCTTAGAACCGCGTCCAACCTTTGGTGCTCTTCTTTTGTTAGAAACGGGTAAAGAGCGCTGAAATGATAGACTGATGTCGAAATTGGTTTCCGGTTTGTTTGTTGCAGCGTCAACATCAGGATCTTGACTAACACCTTCTCCGTAGATATGGAGAGGGTATTTCGTTCCAAACTCGCCTCGGTAGGTGATATACGTATTCAAGGCACAACTGTGCGGTATAAATGCATGCAATATTCGCTTCTTCTTAGCATCTCTGGAGCCGCCTATCTTCAAGAGGAATTCGCAATTCGTATCGATACTGCATTCGAGTATGAAGTCCAATTTATTTGACTCTGAGGTCTTCCAGGATTTGTTGAGGTCCCATGATTCATGCTGCTTGTACATCCAAAGGTACATATCCGCTCTTGCAGCTTTCATGTTAGGCCACTGTTGACCAATCTTTGGAGCCTCAGGATCGTCAACTTCGAATTTGACAAGGTTCACTGTATCGTCAATCTCCATCCAGTCTTCTTGATCATCTTCCTTTGGATAATCTTCTTGCACCTCTTGCTCTTCAACTTGTTCTCCTTGCTCATCTTCTTGCAAATCTTCTTGCAAATCTTCTTGCAACTCTTCTTGCAACTCTTCTTGCAACTCTTCTTGCAACTCTTCTTCCTCTTCCTCCTCTGATTCCTCTGGTTGCTTATCGTGTTCGTCATCCTTTAGCATCTCATCTTGCTCCTCAAAGTCTTGTTGCGCCAACCGTTGCCGTGCAAGACGTCCCAACTCCGCTTTCCGTGCTCGATAACGTGCCTTATTTCTTTGGCGTCGTGTCTTTCTGAGAAACTGCGCAGGTAACATGTTGACTGTGTTGGCAATTGGTTGTGGTGGTGTGGTGTGGTGTGGTGTGGTGTGGTGGTGCGATGGACCGATGAGATGGAACTCTTTCCCCAGTTAATTATACAGTAGTATGCTGGTGAGGGGTATAGAATCTTGACGTAGCAATGCGATGAATTCACTAAGATATAAGTGCAAGTTAATATAGATACACATACTCCGAAAGGGTGAATGCTCTGGCGGGTGGCGGGGCTGGGCTAGGAAGCTACTCATTCACGCCGCAAAAGCCACGTACTGTCGGTCCTTCCTTCCACTTTAGTTTGGAAGCAACCAAAACGTTGACTTCGTCGAACCAGTTTTGGTTAACCCTGTCGCCGAGAACCTTGAAAGATTTGTACAAAACTGTTTAACACAGTTGCCAAGGATGAGTATCACTGGAATGGTTAGAGAGATAAGAAGAGGTAGCAAGAGACTGTTGTTTTGCGGGTGCAAAGACAAGATAGAGCTAGCATTCAAAACCGGAGGTTATAGCTTGCCAAACTCAAATTGCAGTTCAAGGCGCCTGAGTGCCGATTATGATGTAAAAGGCATGTCTATTAATATTACTCTGGACACACTTTAAGAACCTATCGTACTAGATTTCCTAAAACCATTATTAACTTAGTTATCCTAAAACACTTACGCCAACAAAGATATAAATTGATTTCAAATACCCTAAATGGTCCCTATGATTATTATCGTAGTACGAGGCTTTGAGGATAATATTAATGGACCCTAGGTGTGTTAAGAGTAATCCCCGCATCTCTTACCTGCTAGTAGTACTAACGAAGCTGGCGATTCTCGCGTAATTTGATGATCTTGAAAACCACTATAGCATACCCAAGAACCCATCAGAGCGAATGACCGCTCGAGTGATTGCTCATGAATTCAAACATAGCGAACTTGTAATCATGACGTAGCAACTACATCTCTTTTTTATTTGGTTTTAATACTACAGAAACCAATTCATAAACTCTTGCATATTAGTTGCGAAGATTGGCGCGCTGTTTTTTTCTAGCATCACGAATTTGATGAGGATTGGTGAAAATGGCCTGGGGGACCACATGGGAGGTTGGGAGCCGGACACACCTTAATTGGCAAGGCATAAGCTTTGTAAACTACGAATACTCATTTATCTCCACAGAGGGGATGAAATTGTCGAAGCAGAAACATGGTATCTGTGAAAGGGTGCGGATCCGAAATTTAAGTATAATACCATAATCAGTTCGTAAGTCTGTAGTGAAAAAGCCTGTTCATATATCGGAAAAACTTCATCTACCCTTTGTTCTGAAAGCAGAAACTCTACTGTATGAGAAACAAAGCCGAGGCAACCGCCTGGAATACCAAAATCAACCCAAATCATTTAGCTGTGCTGAACTGTTTGCAACTATGCTGCTACGACATGCTCGGAAGGCAAATAACCTGTGTTTTCTGCATACTCATGACATGGGATACAAACAGTGCGCACTGATTGAATTTCTGGGTCGAATACACATGTCCACTTGTCTACAACACTTGAGCAGTAGGGGGCCATACATGGTCCTGGTCGGAATTTGTTGATTTTGTCAATTTCGTCCGAGTGACATGGGAACAGGTTGTTCAGAGTTTTCCATTGGCAGCATGTCTCCAATCCAACCTCCCGGAAGATTTACAAACTGATAGTATGATTCGAGTTTCGTGTCTTTGTGGTAGGGACCGTCGGTTGCAATCGTCAGAAGCGAGGCCAAGAAGCCAGTAACGAGAACATGTGTACCAAAGGCCATACCGCCACGACGCCTTCCTAACAAAAACAACTTTGTGTTACTCGACATCTTTTCTTTGTATCCCTCAAAGCCGAAGGATTCCCAGCCGATAGTAAAATAAGTTTTGCCCGATGTTGCGGTGTTTAGTTCAAGATATATGCTACCACCAAGCATTTCAGGTGTTGGAACCTCTAGCTGATCTTGAAATTGTTTAGGATCCCAAGACATGCCTCCAAAGTTTTCCATTGCCCCTGGACATATAGTTGTTTTAATGGCATCCTGGAAACGTTTTGGATTCTGGGAGAAGATTTTGTAGGCCATGAACAATCCCACTGACGCATGATCATGATTTCTTTCTTGACAGTGGCTAAATAGTTGGGCGGTGGACTGAAGCATTGACTCCAAAAATCTCTCGGAGTTTTCGCTCTGTATAAATGATTGGATTTGTCGGGCGTTGGTTTGTCTGAGAGTGCTAATATCGGTCATGGCCCTATGAAGTAACTTGTCAGAGGGGTCGCCTTCCATTACCTTGCTGGTGGTTGGGTCGGGGACGACAGGTTGTGTTTTGGGTGAAAGTGGAGTGTGTGATTCGTTCCAGAGTCGAAGTCTGGGTTTTGAAAGTTGTATAGATCTGAATCCTTCGGGTGTCACTGCCATGATTCTTGTCATGACTGAGTCGTCATCTTTCGGTTTCGTGGGATGTGCGTTTGAAGGAGTCAACAACAGGTCCTTGAGCAGGTCCAACAGCGGACCAAAGACGGGATTGTCAGCTTCGTCCTTCATCACCTTGCGGTAATATTGACGAAGTGTCGTCAATGTTGTAGCTGAATATGACCTCTTCGACACGAGTAGGTTAAGCAACTCATCAGGAGGTGGGATATCGAAAGCTTTTCGGATGGGGAGTGCACCTCTTCGTATCACGTATCTGAATAGGTAAGAATGAGAGATCATTGTTATAGGGGTGTACGTACAAGTCCATTTCGAACGACATTCTTCGATATATCGAGTACTGAGAGGACTTTGAGTGTGGGAGGGGTCTGAAAAGCGGGATTGTTGAATATGTTTTGATATTATTTTGTGAGATGATCTTGGGTGATGTTGAACCTTGAGCCACCCATCAAGGCTTGAGCAGAGTATTTTTGATGTGAGAGTTTCCAACAAGTTTCATGACCACATTTCTTCCTCGAGTCTTTTGGTTTCCATGGAAAGAGCGGCTACCACATTGGGACGTTCGGTATTCTCCGAGACATGAAGCAAGGTTACAACTTACGTGTGAAGGAGTTGGCTGGATATTCATTTACGTCGCATTTGCAAGAGATGCAATATCAATTGGATATAAAGGTGACGTTGTTGGCGTGTGCTCTATATCAACTCTTACAACTTTCCTATCCAGTGAAAAGAAACAATCTTGGTATTTCTATACACGCACGTACAGCACCCTCTCAAAAGTTTCATCTCGCTGAAGACGGAAAAGGTTAGGTATTGGAGTCAATAGGTAAATTTTAGAACGGAAACGACATTCGTGAGGATTCGACCACCACCCAGCTCAACACTGGCCTTAACTGGACCCCAACACTTAAGTTTCACGACCGGCTAGGACCTTCTTCTCTCCTAACACGAGCAGAGCCGAAAGAAGCTTAGCCTCGGCGGTCTGAATCAATGCAGGAAACAAGACTATGATATCGGCTCCATTCACTTTGTAACTGAATTGGGAAGTGCCTGGTTGGATGAACACTAGGAGGTTTTTTGGGCTGAGCAGTGGTTGGGTTATACAATTCAGGGGGTGGCGTTGCTTCGATGAGAGAAGGTCAAGGGCACTCGCTTGTCACTAGACTGCCTAAAGAAAAGGGGCTCATAATAAAATTGGAATTATCGTGGGAATTTGGTTGAAAGCTACTGTAAGAGGATGCATGCAAGAAGAAGTTGATGTGGTGGGACTCGCCATCCTTGATGCTTCAGTGGATGGGGTCATGTTCTGGGAAGGGAGGAGCGCTCGAGACTCCTTCCAGAGTTCAAGCACAATAACATCAACAAAATCGGCATGTGCTGATGGATCATGGAATGAGAAAATCTCGGCCTTTTAATTCCCTACCTGCATCAAACAACGATAATTAATATTGTCTCTTCATCAGCCAGTTTGGTGGTTCTTGTGATTACAGACCCAATTGTCTATCCACGTTTACGAGAAATTATAGGAGACGAATCATGATACCAAGAAAGTACGTGATTTTTCATCTCGTGTCCATAGGTAGTACTAAAGACTATCAGGAGACAGTATGAACCTGAAGAGCAGTCACGAATACTTGATGGGAGGAATGCGAAACGACTTCGGGAGCAAGCCGAGACTTCGAGGGAAGCCGAATTAGTAAAGGCGGCAAATGTGGCACGAGAGACCCAAGAATATCACGCAGCTCAAGATTCTCAGGACACTCGAGAAGGTCAAGAAGTCCCACAGGCATCGGCCAGTTCAAATTCGACTCCAAAGGTACATGCCAACTTACCACCATGGTTCCAATGCATTCTGGACGGTAGCCTACTCCGTTTGATGACTTCAGATGACCCACACTTAGACCAAATTCCTCTTGATGATCTGGCTCGCCTAAATATGGTTCTTCGTTCAATCAATCCCACAATCGACATCCCCTCAGATGACCCCTCGGTAAAAGCGTTCCTGTATAAAGGGGTACAGTATCTTGTCGATGGTACAATGCTTTACCTATTCGAATTGGGTATTTCGAACGTCGCACAGATTTCAGAGCAGGCCAAAATACAACTCCATTATGCCCTGATTGAGTTATTCCATGGAGGATCAGGAGAATCTCACGATCATGATTGTGAAGATGTGGTGGCGGATATGCACATTCAAAGTTCATCCGTCACACCAGCAACAGATACCACCCCCGAAAAAGAAATCATCAATCGTAGATTGTCATTAGATCTAGAAGAATTGTCAATTGCGCTTGGTGGGATGTGTGGAGTATGAAGAGGCCGAATGGGCTGTCAGAGATGACGAGGATGATTATTTAGAGAACGAAAGCCCAAGAGTGGATGAAAATGGGGAGTCTGAAGAAGGGGGCAATTGAGACCTAGTCGTTCATAACGAAGTAACGATGGAACTCGATGTATTCGTAAGGAGCACTTGAAGCTGTAAATGTTAGGAGAGCCAATTCAATTCGGTGTGCCCAGAGACAAATATAAACACCTAGCTGCACATTTTCCACTAGTTCTCCTTTACTGGTTGATTGTTCTAACATACCCGACTTGACCAAGCTATGGGCTATCTAAGAGAGGCCGTCATTGCTCTAAACACAGCTAGGGTAGATCTACTCAACACCTCTTATACAACCAAGATCCGTCTCGACGGGAACTTCAAAACAGATCTTTACGAAGACCTGGAGTCAACCACGCTCATTTCGGTGATCTCTAGGTGTATCGTACGATATATCTGTACCCACAGCACAGGAGGTCTCCGTTGGACTCGGGCCGCTGATGAGTGTCCTGGTGGCTACCTTCAAAACGCGCTTGTCCTCGTCTTCGCTGTTTGGCCCCGAACAACTATCGCGACCTCGACGCTTGGAAGAAGTTGGAAAGCAAGCGCCATTCATAGGTGTAGTTAGAACGATGGGCCCCGTACACATCTCATGAACCGAAAGTTGACGCGATTGTTGGCATGATTGCTAGGAAACTCATTTCGCTTTCTCCAACCCAGTTTTACCCTCCGGTATTCGGTCATTGCTGCTGAAACAAACCCGAAGACTGAGACACGTCCGCTTCTTTGGGGAGAAGCTACGCGATGGAACGTCTTGTCGAAAATCCACAGTCTACTACAGACGACGTTTCGTTGTTCAAGATGCTTGAGATGAGCACAGAGTGGAAGCCAGAATAACCAAGACCCGTAAAAGAGCCACAATGCATCCAAGTAGTATAGTTGCAGAAGAGGAAGTAGATCTAGAAGATACCCCTTGGGAAAGGAGAAAAAGGGTGAGAATGTCTTAGCTTCCGTGTATGTAGCACAAACTACCCGCGACTCCGATCTCGAAGGGCTAAATTGGCTCTCTGTAATGTATCTTCCAGCTTTTATTAATACTTCTTTCACAAGAAACAATTTCCAAAAATCTCAGCGAACACTTGACTTACGCCAACTGATTAACTATTAAGACTGTGGTATGCTAGCTTTCTCTTCTCCCCATTCGTTCTAAGCACTCTAAGCACGAAAAGTGTGACCACAACAAACCCCACAATACTACCAAAATACCGATTTTTACCCCCACTTAATCACTCTGTGGTCGACATAGCATAACAACGCTCTCATTCTTGAAGTAGAAACACGCAGAATCCTGCCCATCTCTTCGTCGAACCCTACACATCGTGCACTCGGAGTTATCAGAATATCCATCAGGCTCCCAAAAGACATCCAACTTCTTATGTACACTCATCCAACAAATTCCTTTTCCACATTGGTTTGCCCGAACGCTTTCCTTTCTGTGAGAATATGTTTCCGTGGTAGTTTTGTCGGCGTCTAGGATGGCCTTTTGGATGGACATTGGGAGGCCGCCGAAACCTAAATAGGACTTGGGTTTCTGGTAATGACCTATATAGACCTCTACCCAAACGTAGTTTGTTTGTTGTTTAGGATTTGGGAGGGAAGCTGGCTGTTGGAGAAGGGTCTGACGAGGACGAGGGGTGATGAATTGACGTTGTTGTTGTACGATGGCAACTTGTTCTTTGCTATCAGAATATGCCTCGGAATTGGTGCGACTAGTTTTGAGAATTCGTCGGCGTTGAGGTGTTCGTGGCTCAGTATTGACTTCGGATGGGTTGCGCTGCCTTTTATTCTGGTTTGCGGTCGTTGTTGGTTCTGCGAAGTCATCTGAAGACCCTACTTCTGTAAGAACTTATTAGTTGCAGAGAAAGAAATGTTATTGTAGTCTTGCAACTTACGACGACCCTTCGAAGACTCTGATATCGCTGGTGGGGTTGGATATATGGAATTGGTTCTGAGTTCCGCTTTTACAGCAGAAATAATCTCGGACTTGATAGAGGCGATGATGTCGGCTTTGAAAGAGGCTCCAAGTGCGTTTCTGGTGGCATTGGCCATTTCTTCTCGAACCGCATCGAGAATCTCAACTTTGAAAGCGCTGAAAATCACCTGAAATTGCTCCCTGAATTCCGCTTCTGTTAGGTGTCAGCAACAAAATCTGGTAAGCATATGAGATATTGGCTTGGTGTTTGCTGACTTGTATCATTGGCTTGCTTTCGTAACATCTCATCCATAAGGAGCTCAATTCGTGGCTTGAGGGAGTCGAAAATCGCATCGGGTTCCGTGTCATATACATTGCCTGCCGCTATGGAGTGCAGTCAGCATTGGGGTGCTAAGCGCACTGGAAGACGAGTAGAAATTGCCTTGATGTTGGTTTGCAGAGCCCCGAATAAGGCCGCCACCCTCGACCATAGATTTCAACAACTGGACTAACAATTCTGGCGGTACTTCCGCCATGATGAAGGCTCTAGTCGCGCAAAAGTATACTAAGGAATGGTGGAGAAAGAAGTAAAAGAATAATGTAAAGCCTTCAAGATGTCTCGTCTCTTGGGGTGGGTGCCAGAAGTGAAACCTCCAAGTAGAGATGGATGGCGATTGTGAGGTGTTGACGCGTGCGCATCGCTCCTTCCACGATTGCCTTCACAAATTTGGGCTCGGACCATCACATTCACTCCCCTAACTCTCGCTTAGCCTACCAATCATTCGCGTCTACAATCTACGTACACTGCAACACGACAAACAACTCCTAAAAGGTCTAAAAACCCTCTAAAACCAACCAAAAAAATGCAAAAAATCCTAACGCCTTTTCAAGCGCCGCCAGGGAGAGTAAACCAGACGAACTGAGTTTTTCTATTGGACTATCATTCCTGCGCTCTTCCGTTTTAAGCAGACAGGCACCATATTTCAGTGTGTACGGCCTTTGACTCAGAGGACTTAACCACTGAACCAGATGGGCGATATTCCGAAGAAGCGTACAAATGATTGACGTTGGGCTGCTTACTTGGGGCCTTAAAGGGCGTGGGTCTATTTTTGTGTGGGGTGGCTGGTATGCTAGCGTGGATGGGCCGCCGAAGAGGAGCCGGGGGTGGATTAGGGTAGGTTGAGAGAGAATGGAAGTTGTGGGATTCGTATGTGTATCTTGTTTGCGGAGTATTGCCGTCTAAAATCCGCCTTGATAGGTGGCTCGATATGTCTATATTCACCTCATTCCGCCACCCCCACCACCCTAGTATCATTCGACAAACAGGATATACTAGAATACACTATGAAAACAATACAACAGGTTTTAAGCAATGTATGAGAATATACAAGCGTGTAATTTGAGTTGGTCCTACGGATCTATATGCAGCTGCTACCTCGTTGTTCGCGCTCCCCGTGAGGGACTTGGAGACTATACAAAAAGAACCGTAAATTTGACATGGAAAATTCCTGACCGTCCAACCCTATATCAAGGCCGCTGGTAGGGGTATAGAACAGCATTACATGTGTTTTTCAATTCTGGCTACAATAACAACAATGCCCAAACGACTGAGCTACTAAGCTCACAGGGATATTCTTGTTGTTGCAATGGCAAGTTTTCATAGATATTTGAAAATAATCTCACTTGGTGGGGTTTTTACGAATGTACTGTACTCAAATCACTTTTTGGGGGAAGGGGGGCACCGTTAAAAAACGGCGGCACACGGGGCTCTTCGCTGATCTCGATCCGCTTCGCAGTATCTCTATATAGACATGCGATTTGGCCACGCTATTCGTGATACAGTATAGAAGCTCAGTAAAATCAGGTTCCGCGACCTCACAGTCGCGATTTTAATCCGCAAGTCTCCTTCAGAGTAGTCAGGCTAGATATCGATGCGAAACCGAGGGAGTCAAGGACTTTCGAAGATACTGAAGCTTATGAACTCCGAATCATGCTTTATTACTCATCTGAAAAGATTTCGTCACATGACACGTAGTTAGGGACTTTGGAAGGGGATGACAATCTTTATTTAAAGTGCCACAAGGAGATTATGAAATTGAGAGATGAGTTGAAGAATACACTCAATCCTACCAGCAGTGAGAGCCAGAAACACGCAATTACACACACAGAACGGTACCATGAAGGCGCGTCAAAAAGTTTACGACGAACTTAATGTATTAGTACGAAGCTACACAATATTGAAGTACCCATACATATACACATTCCAGATGTTGCCAAAGAATATCAGTCCGTATAATGCTTGTTATGTAGCAGATTACGAGATTCTATGAAGCTTTGTATTTGTTGTTACACTTTTTACCCGAGTTTCTTGCTAGAGTCACCCAGCGAAGAGGTGATTTGGTTTTATTGAACCAGCACGTTTGGGTTCTCACTCACTTACATCAAGACAACTCTATGCAGATTCCTCACACGCGCAAGAGAGTAAGACTTGAAGGCCATGAGGGTAACAGTCCATCCATTCTCGCTCCTTCCAAGCGCTAACTGGTCTACCATACTCCCAACCCCATAAACGCTCGAAGCAAACCGATAATTATACCTTCAAATTGTTCTGCTCTGCCATCATTTTTCCAACCCCAACAAACACCTCTCATCCTCCCTTTAAATCGCCATCACCCAAGAAAATAAAGAGAATTCGAACTCCATTCTAATTAATGCCTCCCCACAGACTACAGAACTCAAAAGGTCATTTGCCGTCATCCTAATTTTCATAGCATTGCATGACATTCCAACGAAAAGGTCTCAAAAAGACGAATAATCAGGGCAGGACTTATTTACAACAAGACTACTTACGAGTTTGTCATCACCTACAATGTATTAATTTGAACTCTTAACACTGGTGGTCCGGCTATCTCAAACAAGAGGATACTCCGCGGTATAGAAATATGATAGTATGAAAAGGTATTATAATTTCATAAACTTGAATTCTTGCGCGTGAAAATCAATACCAGACAACGAACGAGGATATAACGCAACAGCGCCATTAATTCATTCCCTCCTCAACTCCTCACTTACTCAACATACCTCACTATCCAAAAAAAAAAACATATCAGCGCGGGTATATCAGAACTCAATGATAACTAAACTGAAGTAATCCACTTTAAAAAATCATATTATCAAACGAAAACAGCGATTGGTACCGCACATATACGGAAATAGCAAGAATCATCATCATATCTCCAAATGGTGATCTCAAGTTCCTGACTTCCTTCTAGCTCCTAGACCTAGGTCCGCTTCTGTAGATGTCTCGCACATGCAAGCTTATAAGGAGTATACAATACCACGTAGGTAAGATTATATAGTAGTATCGTAAAGCGGAAAGACAGAGAAAAACGACATGGTGGCTTGGGGGAAAGGGTAGGAGATAATACGGTCATTACTTTGACTACCTACGCCTACCTTGATCGGAGTAGTATTATCCCAAAAGCCTCGTATAATGATTATAGTTATACGAGCCATTTGGAATAATTAAAATTAATATATCTTTATTAGCTCAAGTGATTTGAGAAAGTTGCATTGTTTCTTAACGTATGGCTAGAGAGATGGATTGGTCTTTTACAGAAGTGAAATACGGAAACTAAATAGGTTTAAATTGAACCTTGGAGAAATCACCTACCCTGATAAAATACTGGTACTAGCAACGGAGAGTTACCCAATTATTGATTTTAAATCTTGCATTCTATCATAACAACCACTTTGATTCCAACCACCAAAAAACATGTCCCAAGGGTATCCCACCAATCACACCAATCAAATTTAGAAATCCTATATCCTTGCTTGCAAATATTCCCAAACGCTAATTGTCGACAACATGTTGAAAAATACAGGCAAGATGCCAGTATTTTTCGGCATCGCCTTTCTAATCAGCATAACTACTCACTTTGGGTGTTTATGGTCGATAGGGAGGTGGCGAGGCACTGCTGGAACTGCGTCGACGGCTACGGCTGCTGCTACTACGTCGACGCTCACCAGGCTGCACGGAATCTTGGGGTACCGCAAATCGGACTCGCGATTCGTTGGGTCGTATTTCTGTGCTCGTTCGAGACATGTTGGGGGTTTGATAGGGACTTCGGGAGGTCGGGCGTGAGTTTGGGTCGGGTCGTCGTGATTGTTCCCAATGGGCCGGCCACCCAGTTGGTGGAAATCCTGGCTCTTGAGATGAGGAGGAGGAGGGCTGGTCATCGGTCCAACCATATTTTATATCGGGTGGATAGGAATGGGTCTGGGCTTGCACTTGCACTTGCGGCTGTGGTACTGGGTGGACGAAAGTTTGAGGAATCGGCTGGGGGGGTGGTCGAGGAACGTGCTGAGGGATAGTTTGCACGTACGGCTGTGGTTGTACAGGCCGTTGAGAACTCTGGATATGTGGACGTGGAGAAGCTGAATGAGCTTTGTATGGTGGAACGGGAGATGTGGAAGCAGGCCTTGTAGTGTCCCTATCCCTCCTTGATTTTCTATCGCGAGAGTCGCGGGAATCTTTACGGTCGTACGAGTTCCTTCGATCTCTTGAGTCTCTCCTATCTTTCGAGTCTCGTCGTTCGCGCGGATCCCGCCTCTCGCTGTGCGATCGCTGGTGATGGCGTTCGCCTTGTGGTGGGAAGAGATGGTATTGTTCCTCTTCAAGTCGCAAGCTCTCTTCCTCGAGGCGCGCCCGTTCCTTTTTGTTCTTGACATGTTTTTTGAGCAGGTAGCCTGCCGCTACGATTTCCAAGCCCGCAAGGAGCACCATCTTGTCAGCACAAAAGAGAATAGGTGTTGAGGTTGTTTTTGGTGGGGGTTCTTAGCAGGAGCCTGAGGGATTGAGGAATGGAAGGTTGAAATGTTGTTAGCAACGCGGAGAGAACGGAATCAAGGGGGAGGATGAGAAATGAAAAGATGATTCACTAAACCTCGTATTACTAGCGTATAGAAGCTGTGGGGAGAATGGCAACATGACCTTCTCTGACACTTCAGCCATTGGAGGCTTGGAGGGGTACAACCTGGGAGTGTGAGTGGTAGGTGGCCATCTGATCTCATGGTTGGATGGAAGAGGGGCTTGGCGAGCGCTTACTAAAGGGCAGCCTTACCTGAGCACGTGCCGGGTACCCGAGCTTCCAGAAAAGCCGAAGAACATTCGAAAACAACAACTCAACTTCCGACGTCAACCTTGAGCCTCAACTTTTGCAAATCGAAACTTCGTCCTAACAACTTGGGAAAATATCACTTACTTGTACGGTGATTCGTACCCCAGAAATACGTACATTGCCACATTCTCTATTCGTAACATCACCTGGGAAACCTTATTGATGTCTCAAACCTCAACCTCAGCCGCACTCTCAACCAGCTTCCGCACTGCCGCAGCAGCATCTTGGCTTCGGCGAAACCGAATTGAGCAATCGTCGGCTTTAAGAGGATCCGACGTTACTGGATGGGATACTATGAGTTCGGTAGCCGATTCCAAGAGCCCGCAACATTGAATTGATTATTTAGCATTCACTTGAGATCCACTTATTGTCTATTCCGACCAGGACTTGGTGGAAATGAGTAAAAATGTTCTACTAACCGTAACACTTAATCTTGGGCTCCCTAACCCATGGCTTACTAGAAAAATTACAATGCCTTGATCAGCCGCTTTGTATTATCTTTAGAAGCGTGTTGTGTTACGACTTATTTGTACTAGAGAGAGTTTTTGGTAATACGGTTGTGGCTTGTAGTAGGTTCAGTGTGCTAGTTACATAGGAAAAATGGGTATCGGTTACGTTGTGGCTGTGCGTGCAGTGTTAAGCGACCTCGCGACAAATGTATCACAAGTAATCGATTTCAGAGTAAAAAGGACCTGATACATATATAAAAATGGCCATGGAGTTCCTATGTCAAATAATTCCAGAACGTACACTAGTTGGCTCCGGTGTCAAGGACAAAACAGGAGACTATCAGAATGAGCTGTAAAAAGTAAGTGTAATTCAAAGTACTAGCTAAGGATACAGTAGTACTCTAATAAGGAGCTATAAAGGAGCTATACAAGCTTCCATAGAACCTTCTATACCTTCCTATCTAAGACTAGCGTGACTTATATAAGACTAGCGTACTCTATATGTACCTTTAGCGTATAGCGTACAGTACTTCTAGCGTATAGCGTATAGTATAGTACATATACTAGCGTACAGGCTGTCTCGCTAAATGTAGGAGTCATATACTAAAGTAAATAAACGATAGTACGTTTTATAATAATTGCCCCCTAAAAAGAAAAAGACGATGTCCTAGTATTATTAAGTATAGACTCTAAAGAGTACTAAAGATACTAAGAATATATCTAATAAAAATATTAAAAGTCTAGGCCCTATATCCTTAAAGTAGGAAGGTCCTATTCCTTAGTCTAGAATCTATTTATATAAAGATTATTAAAAAGTAATATAATCTATCCTAATTCCTATATAAATCTAATAAGTATATCTTAAATAAATAAAAAATTAAATTATTACGCTTATTATAGTATAATCTTACGAGCGATAGCCTTAAAGTCTTAAATAACCTCTAAAGTGTTACTAAGGTCCTTAATATCTAACTAAGAGTTTTCTTTAGGTCTATATTCCTTCTAGCGAACAAGGTATCGAATTCGACTAGTTCGCGTAGCTTCCTTATATATAATCTTCTTAATCTCGTACTCTAAGTCTCCTTTAATAATAATAGGCTCAGGTAGTACTATTCGTCGATTAAATAGATCTTAATCCTTCGGGGCTAGCTCGAGTTAAGTAACTAAGATAATATTATAAATACGCTATTTCTATAGTAATTTAAGGTAATACGTAAGTCGTCTAATTCGTTTAACTACCTTAAGTAGTCTAATTCGTTAATAGGAGAGTTTATATCTAAGAACTTTAGTTAAAGGGATATAATATCTTTTATATAACTTTAAAAAAACCTTATCTCTTAGCTTAAAAAAGAGCGGTTTATACTTCTTATTAAAGTATATCTTTATATATATCTAGGCGAGTTCTAAAGAGTCTATTAACTCTTAGGCAGATTAAGGTTAGATTAGAAGTTTAAGTCTAAGAAGGTTAATTATATTATTTAGTTTAAATCTATATACGTTCTTATTTAGACTTTTACTATTTAAAGTAGATAGTATATTATTAAGCTTAAATTATAAAAGTAGTAAATAATAATTCTATAGCTTAATATTGTTTAGTTAGTTAAGGTAGAACTATAATATAATTTCTACTATCTAGTTCGTACGTTTACTCTATCTGTTAGTTTATAGATAGTAAGCTATACTATAAAGTAATTTAGTCTAGAGTTTATTAAATATACCTTTTTAAAACTCTAATAAAAACTTAGGATCTTGGTCTAAGATAATTACTTTTAGTATACCCTAATTATTATATAATAACTAAGTAATAAAAGCGTATTTCTATTCCTTAGCTATCTATATATTTTTACCTAGTATAAGTATAACCTTCTTCGAACGCTTATATATTATAGAAAGTATATAATCGAAACCTTTAGATATTAGTAAAAGAATAAGAATAAAATTAATAGTAAGAGTATAAAATAGTATAGGTAGAATATTTAAAGGTTATAAAGATCTAAATAGTATATACCTCTTAAGTTAATAAACCTAGTATTTAAGATAGTATAAAAGATAAGATCGAATAATTATAAAAAGTCCTAGTAAAAAGAATACTCTTAAACAAATATTAAAGAGCTTCTAAAATCTAAGATAATTATCCTTATAAATTAAATCTAGTACTTATAGTACTATTTTATAGGATAAATATAAATGTATTAGGTAACCTAGAATATCCTTTAGTAGTAACTTATATATAAGTCTATCTTAAACGTTAAATAGTAATTTTACCTTATTCTTTCTAAGTCTAGTATTCTTCTAAATATTAACCCGAATCTTATTCTATATAAACTCCTTATTATATACTTCTATTAGTTTCTCCTTAAATTCTAGAGATATCTCTACTAAAGTTATAGTATAAACTAGTACTAGTTTAATAGCTAGAGTATCTAACTCTCCCGGTCTATTATCTAGCTTCTTATATAAATCCTTACCCTTTAGCCTTAAAAGAGTATTAGGAATAATATACTTATATCTAGGTTTATATTAAATATCGAGATTAAAATAAGAGATAAACTCTACGGCTTAAACTATTCGAGTATTAGTTTTCTTAATTAAAAGAGTTATAGTTAAATCCGACTTTTTTAATATATTTATAATTATAATATAGTCTATAAATACTACTACTAGTAGAACTTTTAAAGACTTAATATAAATTCGAATCTTATATAAAATCTATACTAAACCTACTATTTCTAATTTAGTAGGCTAGTAGTTTTACTCTATAGTATTTAATTTATATAAAAGGAATATAATAGGCTAAATTTACTTGTTCGAAGGTACCTCCTTTAAATCGAGTTCTTTAGATAAGTAGTAAACTATAGTACTAATCTTTTTACCTAACGTATTAATATCTATATAAATTCGCCTATCTAGTAAAATATATATTAAAATCGTCTTCTTATAAAGATCCTTCTAGACTTTCTTAAAAGTATTCTACTCTTTTATTATAGGTTAAGTAAACTTTATTACTTTTAAGAATTACTTCCTTTAAGGTCTACTATATAGCGTATCTTAAAGAAGGAATATCTTTTAAGCTTATAAAGGTTTAATCTTATTTATATAATCCTATATAAAGTGTTATAATCTACCTATTATACTAATATAGGTTTTAAGGTTTTTAAGAGTTTTTAAGAACTTTAAATTATAGAGTATAGTAATTTGTTTATTTATATTTAAGTACTTAAAACCGTCGATATAATAATCTAAGTATAAGAGTCTTAGGAGAGACTCTTAAAGCCGTTGTATAGGTAAGAATTCATATAGACTTTGTATCCCCGGAAAAGCCTCGGGGTACCTATAAGTAGTTGTACTAGGCTCTATACCTTTAGACCCTAGAAATCCTAAATCTAGCTAATCTTATAATTTTATGCTAGTAACTATAATTGAATCCTATTATAAAAAGCGATTTTTTTCTAATTTTTAGGTCTAACTCTTATCTAAATCTATTAACTAATTATTAAGTTATATCTTAAAAGTTATATTACTAATTCTATTTATACTCCTCTATACCTAAAGTCTATTAGGTTATTACTTTGTTAATTACTATAATCTAAACTACTTTTATTAGAGTCTATTCTTTCTCTATTTAAATCTAATAGATCCTAACTTTATACTCTTATCTTCTCCTTACCTTTATTTTTTACTATACGCCTACTTATTACCTAGTCCTACTATTCTCCCTATATAGGTATTAGTAGTCGCTTGCTTAGAATTCCCTCTCTACTAATCTCTACTAGTATTCTCTACTAGCTTATAGACCGTTTAATTATAGGCTATTCCTTTATAATATTACTCCCCCTCCGCTTATAACTTATTTTAGGCCTTCTCCTTTTTACTAACTCTAAGGGCGTAGGAGATTTAGACTATTACCTCTTCCGCCTAGCCTTATTCCTTAATCTAGTTAGCCTTCTACGCTTCCTACTAGTTCCCTTTTTTACCTTACCCTTCTTCTCTTTTTATCTCTTAGCTTTTTCGCCCTCTATCTACCCTAGTAACTATTCCTATACTACCTCTAATAAGATACGCTCTAGTATATCTCTAGGAAAATTATTTAAAAAATCCTAGTACTATAAGAGATTAACTACCCTACTAACCTTCTTCTCCTCTATAATAAGCTATAAACACCCCTTTATAATCTTACGTACCTATAAGGAAGGAAAGAACTCTAATAAAGAACTAGGCTAGTAGACTACTATCCTATTACGCTATTCCTATAAATGTCTTAGAGTAATTTACTTTAAATCCTACTTTATTATTAGGCTTTAGATTCTTTCTTATCTTACCTTTAATACTTTCTTCTTTTATATAAGCTTTTCTTAATTATATAAACCCCTCTATCCTATTATAATTATATAAGCTCCTAGGTCTATTTATAATAATATAGAGGTATACTAGTAATAATATTATCTAGGGAAGTACTTAGAAGGGTTATAAAGATATTCTACTCTAAGATACTTTAGGATTACTAAGTATAAATATTTAGATATTATCTAATTAAAAATATCCTTTATATTATTCTTTATACTATTATATATAGGATTCTTCTTAACTTTAAAGTTGTTTATAAAGAAGGATCTCTAAATACTTAGTAGTAGAACTATATAAACCCCTTAGAGGGTAATATTATAATAATAATAACTAAACTTTTAAATAATATTTAAAAT